>UELU01139336.1:10108-76024 GCA_900490025.1 Megastigmus dorsalis | reverse complement strand
GGACTCTTTTTTAATTTCATGTTCAATTCTTATTAATGATTCCATCAAGACGGTAAAAAATCATTGTGCTTGCTAAGGATGCGCTTGAACAATGATTTAATTGTAATAAATAATTTCTTATTTAGTATCTATCACGAGCTCACTCTTAAATTAAGTGTTTAATAATTTTGGGCTTTCACTGCAAAAAATGAGTGATACATATAATGTTTAACTAAATATTCAGACTTCAGTGGAGCTGAATGGAAATAGGAATAAAAAATTGTGGTAATAAATGCGAGAGTTAATAAATTACATTCTAAATGTACCAAAAATTTAAGGATTAAAGGATGTAGTACTCGAGATAATTTAAACGATTTATTAAATGTTCAGCGGTGTCCGATTATACTCAGATTCCATCTACTTACATTATAAAATCTTCTTTTTGCTAACTTTTATCAAACACTGCAAATAAAAATGCATTTAAGAATTATGGGAACGTATGGAAATAAATGTTCGGTTGTTATATGCCAGATGCATTAGAAAGGTCTCAAAGAGCCGCCTAATGATAGGCAAACATTCAGCACCAATTCAAATACAGTAGAACGGATATATCAAACGAAAGAATTATTTGTGATTTACAATTAGCCTTTGTTTATACAAAGTAAATCAAACGAACTTATTATATGCCTTCTAATAAAAGTTTTCTGTTCACTCCAATATTTATTTCAATGAATATTTTCGTATTTACATTCAAAGCACTTGGAGCAGCGATGTCAAAGTGGCACCACCAGAGAGGGAAATTTAAAAGAAGTAAAAAAACACGAAAAAAAGTAGAGAGAAAAAAATATTTTTATGCATTGATAATTTCAAATAAATTAAAAGCAACAAAGTTACTATGCCAGAATTAATTATTTGTAATTATTTATTGATTTAATTGAATTTCAGTAATCGATCGGTGCCACTCGGCGCCACTGAAATAGTATTCAATAAAATTATAAATTAATTAAACTTTAATTGAAAGTGAATTAACAATGATTATTGTTAAAAAAATGATTTATAAAAGTAATTATTTTACAGCCGATCTGCATTACCCCGATCGCGGCAGCGCATTGTTTTTATAGTCGACTCGTCGTGAGTTCATCTATTTATGTGTTAACTTTTAACTATACTATTATACTTGTACTCTAATATAATATACTGGCGTAGACTCGCGCGGTGCTGCCTCATAATATTTATATTTTTTTATAACTGAGTGCGTAAAACTCTTAAAAAGATGTAGATATTGGGAGATCCACCATTTCGGTTCTATTTAATGAATCTAAGCTTGCACAATTAAAATTTTAGGTCTTGCACTAACGAATATAGTGAGATTTTGTAGGTCCAAAAGCAATGAAGAATCTATAATGGTTTGAATATTGCCTAAAAAAAACCGAAAATTTGAATAAATGTCCTACATGTTTCTACCTGCAGGTACACTCGTCTTTTAGTAATCTCAGAGTTTATAATAATTTTTCCTTGAAGTACTTGAAAAGACAAAGAAAATGACGTGTTCGAAATTAAAAACGAGTGAAATCTCTATTTGTGGAAAATTTTAAGGGCTGAAATTTGGTGAATCTTCCTTTTTTTAGTCACACAATAATATATATTTTTTCCAGAACTTTTTGTATTATGGCCTCCTGGACGAAAGTCCCTCTTACAGAAGAATGACCCACATATACATCATATATATTTAAACTAATTTTACGTCGGAGTGGTCGAAAAGCGAGTAAAAGTTTTAGATGAATCCGAACTTTCGGCTCCCACTAGTACCAGCAGAGTTCTTATTGCAAAACCAATTGGTCAGCAATAAGAACTCTGCTGGTACTCGTGGGCGCCAAAAGTTCAGATTCCATCCAGTAATAATTAATAATTAATTAAATGAATTTAAATAAACAATTAATTTTTATGTAAAATTATTAAAACAAAAAGAATACTTGACAGTTTATAAGTTGATTTCACAACTTTCTTTAGCCTAAGTTTGTCAAAAGAAATTAAAAGTATTTATGTATATAAAATATACAAAAGAATTGTGTAATGAATGATACATTAAATTAAAAATACAAGTATAATAATGAGTAATACACAAGCCTAATATGTAAATTACATTTAATTAATGGAAAGTCTTTTAATTTATCAATCTCAAAAGTTTTATTTTACAGTAATTTGGTAGAATAAATATAAAATCGTGTTGGCGGGGTAGAAAAAATCATACATGCCAAGATTTTACCTTATTAAAAGTATTGTTTTTAGAGATTTCACTACTTTCTTAGAGACTGCAAATAATGCAAAATCAAATATGTAACTTATAATTCTTACGTATAATACACATTAATAAATCAAAACTAATTTATGAATAAAGATTTTAGTTGAAAGATAGTTTGTATTGTATCAAAATAGTACATTTCGATACAAGTGCAGTGCGAAGTAGATGATACTGCATCAATGTTGTCTGCATAACTGATCGTTTCCAAGATCAAATGTAACCTAAATAATGAGATTTTTTAAGAGTATAATTATAAATATGTGCGACCCTATATGCGGAAACATTTAGTACGATCAGATCTAACATCTAAACAGTTAATTTGTTTATAAAGCAATATTAATGTATAATAATTATCAGAACTCAATTTACAGTCATATTCTTAGTGTAATTCTTAGAGTATGCATATAGACTTTTATAAAAATATTGCATACTACAATACAAAATGAACTCTAAGCTGTAAGAATTTACAATTTTAGTATATCAAGATTTACATGTATCATTTATAATTCCGTAGGCATATAGTTGTGTTCATTAAATGCATCGTAAATAGAAATTATTAGCAGCTAATTTTATTAATTAACGCTAAACTCCACTCGGCACGTCAGTCCCTGACAGGATTAACATTACAGTCGTGGTCAGGTCATGATCACTATACTGATCAGAAACTGATCAGGGTAATAGGTTTACTGATCAAGGCCTGATTTCATACCTACTTCATTTTCTGCTCGGGCTGTACTTCGGTAGGTGTACCTGCAGTAACTATAGAATAATAGTAGGCCCGTTAGTCCTCGTCTAGCAATCGTGTGAAGTTGAGCTATCGAAATCTTAGGGTGTACTGTACCCAGAGTAACTAATCGAAAAATTTTTCAAATTTTGGAGTAATTTTTAAGTTTTACGTAAAGAGGTAAACATATAATTATAATTTGTGAAGTCTTATTTTTTTTAGATCATTTTAAAACATAATTTAGGCACAAAGCCGGATATTCTAAGCCAGTATAATAATAATAAAGGCGGGACAGACTGCATCGACATGCTTTGTCACTCTTTTACCGTGAGCCGTAAAACGAATAGGTGGCCCATACGAATATTTTTCGGCATTTTAGATCAGGCTGCAGTGAATGCACGGATTCTACTAAAATGTCGAAATAATATTCATAATATTCTGGAGAAAGTGACGCCGGAGCAATGTCTTAATGAGATACATTTATATTTAGTGAGGCCTTATCTTCAAGAACGGTAAATGTTGCCGACGATTCGTACCGATATAAAAATTGGCATTGTGAGTATTTTTAATTTACGGGATAGGCCTTCCTTAACTCAGGAACGGCCCAGACTGGAAAAGCCTCAACGGCAAAAAACAATAGCACAGTGCCATGGCTGCGACCGTCCGATATACGATAAACATTACGCTTATTTATACATTCAATGCAGTTATGGCATCAATTAAATGTTTTAAATTTATTTTTTAATATTTAAGTTACTTTATATTGTCACATTTATGCATTTTTTTAATTTTTTAAATGTTTTCTTATAAATATATTGCCACTTACTCATGAAAATGTATTTTTTATTTTTACGGCAAAAATCCCAACTTTACATGTTAAAATAAATATACTTTTTGGAAGAACTCTACTCGTGACTAGGATCATCGAAAAGCTTATTATTTCAGCTTTTAAAAACACTTTGTTTTTTCTCCATTGATTAAAAATTAAAAAAAATCAGCAATTTCTGTAAAAAAAATTAATTTTTTCATTTATTTTGCATAATTTTTTTTACATATGTAAAATTAATATTAATATAAAACCTATACGATTTTTTTAAGACGGCTTGACACAAAAGTGGATTTTTTTTGGCCTGGCTTTCTATTCTGCTAATTTTTACAGCGGTTCAAAGACGCTGGGGTCGTTTCCACCCAGTGTGACTTTTACGTAAATTTTTGACCGAATAGGGTTAATTATTGCAATAATATCCTCTATAATATAGATTGTTATATGTATAAGACTATTATATATTACTCAAATGAATAATTTGAAGACATTATATAATATGATGCAGGTACGATCAAGCCACGATAATTAAAAAAAAGAATTTTTGATATGGCAAAGGAATGATAAAAAACAACTTACAGTAATTTATAGAATTATAATAGTAGATGTGCGGATATTTAAAATCATATCAATAAGAATATACAATGAACAGAATTTAAATTTTAACTCGTACCAAATATACATATTAAATAAAATAAAATAATAATACAGATTTAGAATACTGGTAATTTATTTTCTAAAGATAATTTGGATAATACAAAATATAAATATAATGAGGCAATGTGCCGCGCGAGTCCGCGCGAGAATTGTACAGTATCAGTTAACACGTAAACAGATACACTCGCGACGAGTCGACTATAATTATTATGGCTGTACAATAATTACTTTTATAAATCACTTTTTTAACAATAATCATTGATAATTATTTCACTTTCAATTAAAGTTTAATTATTTATAATTTTTCTGAACGCGATTTTACTCTATTTAAGTGAAAATAAGTCCAAATTCAAAGTGACACCGAGTGGCACCGCTCGATTACTGAAATTCTATTAAACCAATAAATAATAACAAATAATTAATTCTGGCATAGTAACTTTGTTGTTTTTAATTTATTTGAAATTATCAATGCATAAAAATATTTTTTCTTACTACTTTTTTTCGTGTTTTTTTACTTATTTTAAATTTCCCTCTCTGACGGTGCCACTTTTGGCATCGCTGACTTGGAGTCAAGCCAGTTTTGTTAAGTATAAAAAAATTTAAATATTTAATAAAGTATAGCCTTGTAAAGTATTATAAATTAAGATACTCGAGAAAGATAGTCAAATTTGCAAAATGTAAATGTTGCCTCACGATTTGAGCGCCCTCTTATGCCTTATGCTTGTAGGATATATATTATATTCCTTTCCTGAATACCTCTCTCGCTCTCTAATTCATTCTCTGTTTGACCATCTCTGTCTTACACAATGTCACTGTACTGATATATTTGAATATGTGGTAGTAGTATACCTATCAGAGCTATCTATTATAGTGTGGGCAACGAATATAGACATTTATAGAAGGTTCAAGCAGAGATTAGTAAGAGATTGCCAGTGAGGTACGGGCCCGTAACGAAAATATTCTCGTGACTATACTGCTGTACAGCTTTCCGATTTTTCTCACAAGATATCGATAGAATGATCCTAAAAATCGGAAATAAGTTTTAATCGATTAATTAATTAATGATGCAGGTGTCGAAACTTTATTTTAAAGCATACGTTATCGTTATTAATTGCTGTAAGCAATTTTGTCTTACAAACCTCTTAGTCGAGTAATTGAGTGGAGCAGACGACATTCAAGTCCAGATTTTCTATATTTTTTTTCAAAAATTTCTAAGTTTCGACACCTGTAGAAACGTTCAAGCTTTCTTTTAAAAAAGTTTTGGCAACGTAAAGTATTAAATGAGGGCGTGATCTTGTGAGAAAAATTTAAGTAAATTGTTTCCATTTTGGTAGTTCTAAACCCGCCACAGGGGACATTCAGATCGCACTGAGGAGCACTCCATGGGAAAGAGCCTTCTATATAAACGTCTATATTCGTTGATTATATAGGTACCGGGTACGGCTTTCGTAACACCGCATCGTCGCACAACGCATGCGCTGTGTGCACAGAAAAAAAGAAAAGGAAACCGGGCAAACCGCAATAGATACACTCGTACAAGCTATGAGCGTAAGAGAGTCAGAATAGTTCCGAATCATCGGCCACTAAACGCGCAGCTGCTGCACCTGCAACACGTCTTCGTGCATTAGGTCCCAAAGAAGTCTGTTCTGCTGGGATATCTTCCTGATTTACAAAAAGCGTATACACCTATATAGTTTTGCTTATTAGCGCACTCAGTACCGTATCATCCGGACAACTCGTAGGAAGAAAATTATGTTAGTTTGGGAGAATCATCTGTAAACCAGTCAATATATCTGGCAAGTTTGATGCGGTTCGCAAGACGTTGCTGTATAATATCAAGAGTAAGTAGTGGCGAATGTTCGAAAAAAGGTTATAACGCACTCCCATTTTATACACACCCGGCCACGGTGGGCCAAGCCAAACCCACGCACAGCAACGCGCGCGCGCGTACACATGAGGTGTCCCCGTATAATATAATGCATGGTTTCCTCGCCTTATAATGGCCGACCCTAACTTCAAGATTCACGCTTTGCTCGGTTTCTGTGTCGGTCGAAATAGTTTTTTTTTTATATCTTGCGATAATTAGTTCTTTTAGAGCGTTAACCTAACCTGTAAATGTTTGAGTGCGCATCGGTCGAGAAAAGTGTACCAATTGTTGGACGTGTGACACAATGCTAGACTGCGTCAATTTGGCACAGTAATATAGATAGATGCATGCGGAATAAATGAATCCATAATGGTCTTGTAATACTAATTTTTGTTGATATGTGAGTATTGCATTGCATCCATGTGTTATATAAATGTTTAACCGTGTTGTAAAAAAAGAGGCTTGAAATCTTGCATCAAGTTCAGTTCTTACGTTCCGAGTCGTATTATGTTCATAAGAATTAATATTTTCAAAATTACTTTAGAACATAATATTTACTTTACATAATAAAAATAATTTTACCTGAGATCAGTATTTACATATACTAAAATAAAATAAAATAGTTTTTTTATATTTAGTTATTAAATGTATGATTTTTAGTTATAGTTAAAACTGATCTGCTAACATGGATCAAGAAGCAAGGCGTAAAGGGCCTCGTAGCCCCAGTGAAGAATCTGATAGTTTAAGAAGACGAACAAAAAAGTATGACAGATCACCATCACCAAGAAGGCGTTACAGGAGATCGAGATCTCGTTCCAGCTCAAGGGAAAGAAGTTCTAGGAGAAAAGAAAGTTCCAGAGATCATGAATGGAAATCTAATATGCAAACAACTAACAAAGCATCAAATCCAACTAATACTACTGGATATCCACCGCCAGTAATCAATCAATACAACGTAAGTTTCCATTATTTTATTTTATTTAAAATGTAGATTCGTGTTTATCCAAATTTTACTTATTGAGTAATGGAATCATAGTTGTACTTCACATAGATTTATAAACATTTAAATACGAATGACTAATAAATATTGTTTATCTTTATTGAAAAAAAATCAGCAATTTATAATTATTATAAATTCTTATAAAGCATCATATCAGCAAAATAGAACTAAATCTATATTAAGATTCTTGAGATGCTATATTGAATGTATGTTTTTATAAAATATTAAATTTCTATTTGCAGGCTCCTCCACCTCCAAATACTAGTCAACCACCACCGCCAATGCAGTATGCTCAAGGTTATGGAAATTACAATTACAATTATGGACAAAGCTACGCAGACTATGGAGGGTATCAGCAAGCCACTGGATATCGAAATGTAAGTTTCCTTTTTCACTAAGTTATTTCTTTACCTCTTCTCGAGCAGGAAAAGTTACAAAATCGTCAAACAAAACAAAAGTCATCGAGCAGACCTTCTAAGATTCAACAATTGAGTTATGTTTGATATTTTAGTGCTTTAAATAACTCAACAATAGTACATCTAAAATAACAAAAGTTTTCGTATGCAAAAAAGAACGTTTTGCACTACGATAAAGCGACATAGTTCAATGGCATCATACCTATTTCATATACCAATATACATGCATATTGCATTGAAAACGTTAATTAAGTGCTTGCAGTGTAAGTATATTAATCGCCAACTGTTTCTCGCGCTACATTACGTTTTGTTCTACATTCAATAATTAGAATTTATTTCACGCCACCGCTATTGCCTCAGTCTCGAGAAAAAAAGCATCTTTAAATAAAAAAAATATATTAATATTTGAACAAAGAGACGAGTGGAGGCAGCACAAGGTAAGAGAGAATAATAATGCTTCCGGAAAGCAAAGAGAAAATGATAAAGGTGAAATTCTGTGTGAAGCTGAGCGAAGAAAAACTTTGATATTCGCAGGACTATCCGCCGGCGAACTGGCAAGGCAATGTTCCGTATAACAGCCAGCAGCAGCAAGTAGCAGCGGCTGCGGCTGCGGCGGCGGCTGCTGCTGCTGCGGCCGCATCGATGCCGCAGGGTAATCGTGCAGAGGCCCAACAGCGCGTCGTCGATCAGGCTGCTCAGGCTGTGCTCCTGGCAGCTGCCGGTAACAGGCCTGAAGAAGCCAAAAAAGAAGGTGTGTACCGTTATTACCGATTCTATCTCTTTTCTTCTATTCTTTGGGACATTTGGATGTCTTCTGTGTTGTAGTTAGCTTATTAGATCATTACAAAATGCTCTTATCTGCTTTTATATCTTTTATTTGTAACTATCTGAATCTCTTTATAAAGCAACAATTCTTTTCATGTGGAAACTTTCTCGTGTATAATGGTTGCATTGATAAAAGACCACCCTTAAATTCTGATTATCTTATATATTTGGAAAAACTATCACTTTAAAAAATTCTAAAACTTCAATTATAACTTTATATTTGATTCACTATAGTTATGTTAAAAATATACAATTAAACTTGACATTTTACAAAGTTTGACTAATGTGCTTAATAAAATATTAAAAAATTTATATTATATAGTATACATAATAACATACTCAACCATTTTTAATTGTATATTTAAAAGTGTAGTTATTTATTCTTTTAGGCAAGTAAAGCAAATCTGTTCTATCCTACCTTCTTTAGTTTTATAAAATAGATGCTTTAAAAGACACTTTCTTTATTGCATGCAATTTGTGTTAATTAATTAATAAATCTTCTACAACGTGTAGCCATCGCAGCTGAATTGAAGCAGCAGAAAGCAACACTGGCAAGGCAGCGCGAGGAATATATGAAGAAGTCGTCGACGCTACAACGGGAATTAGAAATTCTTCGGAAGCAATATGAAGAAATTGGCAAAGAAGGCGGTAGAGAGAATAATCGAATCATCAAGGAAAACCAAAAATTGCAGGTTTGTTGTTTTATTAATTATATGAAAGTTATATAATGATCAAGGTTTTAGACATATGCTAAAAAAATATAAAACAAAAATATTTATTCAAAAGTTTATTTTTGCTCAATCAACTTCTTGGATTTTAGATCTTTCTATTTATTTTATAATTTATGAATAGTATCTCTATATCTCTCAATAGAATCTGCAACTTAAAGTAATCTATTTACAAATTAGTTCATATTTTTTACTATTATTATTTGATTGTTTATGAACTTATAATAATTTTCTTTTTAATACTAAAATACTGTTTATTTTTGTTTTTCAGGTCGAGATTCAAAATAAAATGAAATCCATACATAATGTGATCGACATGTTGACCGGTATTATCGGTGATAAAGTGACAGTAGATGACTTGAAAGTTAAATTCAAGCCGGAGTCAGTTACGCGTTCGAAAAGTCCAAAGGATGACTTTTCCACGGGTAAATCAGCAACAAACACACCTAATTCGGATGGAAAAGATGAAGATACGAAACCTATGTACAACTTCGTGCATTATGATCCGGAAATGCATTGGTGCAAAACTTGTGACATCTTTCCCAAAACCGCTAAAGAATACTTAAATCATCTTCATAGCAATGAGCATAAAGAGATCTGTTTGGTAAGTCAATTGTTACTATGAAGATAAATCATCACATGGTCCTATAATATAGTTTTAATTTGTCTTTTTTGTGTATTAAATTGAAATAATTAAAATGGAATTGTAATTTCAACATGGATTTTATAACTAATTTTTGAATAATATTTTTTTTAAATAAACAGTATATTTTGTATCCAAGTATTTATAATTGGATATAAAATGTTATATTGAGTTTAATATTATCGTTAATTAAATCTTTACAAAATTGTTGGAAAAATGCAAAGTAAGGTAGGCATTTATCAAAGAATAATATTATCAATATTTATTACGACAACTTCATGACAAGGTACTTAACTTGAAAAGATTAATGTATAGTTAATTTAGTATTAAGAAACTTTCATTCTTTTCTCCAGCTGTATATACATTTGTTTTTATTCTTACTATATTTTTAAGTTTTAGTTTACATAATTGACTAGAGAAATTATCATTTTCAAATTTGCCAGGACAAGGTTTCTGAAAAGATTATAAAACTGATTTTCTCAACCCAATCATCTTATTTAAGTGGTTATGTAGTATTTGGTACCCAAAGAAGATAAATAATTTATTACTTTTCATTTCCTAAAGGCAATATAAATTATCACAATCATTTTATCTGTTATAGGATCGGAAAATAGTCGACATGCCTTGGCACGACAGCAAGCTTGAAGGATCAGAGAAGGAAGTGCCATTTTATCATGGACTACCAGCGAAAAGAACACCAATTAAAGGTATGATTATATTTCAATGGATAAGCTCCTTTTCTTTACTAATTATGTAGAAAAATTCCGTAGAGTTGGCGCAGACACTGTCGTGTGTGCCCGGTATGTATTGAAGAAATATACCAATGATAATATTCATTACTGTACTTTTTGTACACATGTGAATATCATCTTCGTTTATTTTTGTGGTTTGGAGTGGTGCCTTGTGCTGAAGGCTGTTTTTCTGTCTATTTTTTGACAATATAGATGCACTTTTCTTTTTCGGCAATCTTTTGCGATTTTCATTACCTTGATTAAGGTGATATTAAAAGATCAAGAAGAAGAATGTACAGTCTGTGTTTTTCACATATTTTTCAAGATGAGCTACAACTGCAGTGTGAAACGTGAATCATTTTTTTTTATCTTTTTCGCGTGTGAATTTTATTATTTATGGTGCTACATAAATTTTTATTTATTTAGGTTTCGTGGTGGCATTTAAAAGTGATGAAGATGAAACATGAAAAATTGTGTATTCGTCGACGTATAAGAAAAAAATACCCCTGTGGTATACAAGCCATAGGGAAAGTCTCGATGCTATAAGTAAATTGTATATATGTGTTTTCGT
The DNA here is from genome assembly GCA_900490025.1 of Megastigmus dorsalis. NCBI lineage: Eukaryota > Metazoa > Arthropoda > Insecta > Hymenoptera > Megastigmidae > Megastigmus > Megastigmus dorsalis. Next base: position 64,758 of record UELU01139336.1, on the reverse strand, counting down.
TCGTATACAACTAATTGTAAAATATACTGTAGCTTAGTACCTAATTATTTTAAGTATTTATATACTTGCGCAATTATGGTATATTTAAGAAAAAAAATATATAATTTAATTGTATTTCATTATATATATATATATATATATTGTATTACTATTCAAATAAAAAATAAAACTTGTCTAGTAACCTTATTTTACAACCCCATTTTTAGGATCTTCTAGGGGTAGATCACACCGATTTAATTTTATAGTTTCTAGCTCTTAAAACACGGCAGCGAAAAATTGCCACCAACTTTTTAACCGAAAAAAATCTCAACCTTTGCTTTCAGTTGTGACCCTTGTGAGCATTGTCGCGGATAAGCACAAGGTCATTCTTCATAAAACTTTACATTATAAAAATATGCTCGTTAAATCATATGGGGCAATTCCTTGTGATCTTTGTAACCGTGGCCTATTTTTCGCTTTGATTCACAGGTCTGCAGTTCTTCAGCCCGGCGACCGCCTGGTACTGCAAACTATGCAATTCATGGATCGGCGATCTGCATTGTGCCAGTCTGCATCTGAAATCCCGGCAGCATTCAGAGAACTATAGCGTAAGTTATTTAATATTAAAGTATTAAAGTTTCAATATTAGTATATTACGCAACTAGTGAGCAAAGGAAATTATCTCACGAGTCGAGATAAACTGAGCACACGTGTTGCGTACAATATTTTTTCGTACAACATGTGCAAAGGTCGATTTTGCACGCGTATGCGTGCGCAAAATCGAATTTTACGCATGGATTGTGGATAAGATTATTTTGCAATAATGGTTTCAGATTCATAAAACTGATTGTACTTCTATGGATTTTTTTTGTAGAAACCAGTTTAACATTACTAAAGTATACTTTTAAAATCAACAAACATGTTAGCGCGAGTTACACGTAAATTCTTTTTAACCTTTAAAGGACGGGAAATCCAATATAGTGGCTCGGTCCGTGATAGACACTTTAGCCACATGTATTAACCGATATAACATACTAAATTTACGCATTTTCTTAGAGAGATCGATCGTCCCAAATCCCTGTCCTCTAAAGGTGAAAAGTTCGAAAAAATCATGCAAACTAGTAGTCTTTATTCTCTTGGCGATTAAAAATCAATTAATTGCATTGTCTTTAATAAATAACAGCGTTATGTGGACCAAAATCCACACTGGGAAACAGACTGGATGGCTGATCGCGAGAAAGCCTTCTCCGACGAAAAGCACAAGCAGATCCAGATAGAAATTCAGAAGCAGAAGGACGATGCGCCTTCATCGAAATCCAAAAAATCGAAAAAGGCGAAGAAGACTAAGAAGAAGACTAAAAAGCGCAAGACCAAGAGCAGTAATTCGGATTCATCAAGCGATTCAGATAGTAATGAATCCGATAATAACAATGGACTTGGTTCTAATAGCATCGAGGACGCATCCAGAAGCATTCGAGTGGCTATGAGAAATAAAATGAAGGGTTCGGGTCAATCTGGCCACAACGATCAGGATAATTATGGTAATTTAGTACATCATTTTAAAAAGAATAACCATAAAAAAATTGATAGAATTCATACAAAAACAGTAATTGTAAGAATAAAAGTCTTTTTTTAACACAAATTAAAATTTAAATAAATCGTTATCGAACTAATTTCACTTTCTACAGTTTTACTATAAAAGTTTTTTGTTTCATACATATTATTTCCTTCAATAATATCAATAAAGTATGTTAACTAAAAAATTAATTTTCTTCTAAAATTCTTTAGGCGAGAACGAGTCAGATGACAGACAGATGATCAACTCTCTCCGTGATAAGATGAAAGCCAAACAGCATGAAATTGATAATAGCAAGCAGCAAATTCAGCAACAGCAATTACCACCGCAAAAAGCTGCTGAGAGTGAGCTGCAAGCTTGGGGTCCTAAGGAGCCACCGGCAAAACCTTTCTGGATAAAGAAAGACGATGAAAACAAAGCAGGAGGTCCAAATCAGCCAGTTGCCAACGCAACGAAACCCGAAGAAGTGCCCAAACCTCATATGGGCTTCTGGACGAAGCAGCAAGTTGCGCCCGTGAAACCTGTCGAGAAGGAGAGGGACAGAGAAGATGATAGGGATGAACATAGGGAGAGGGATAGGTATAACAAGGATGATAGGAGAGAGTATGGTAACAAGTGGGATAGGAGAGACGACAAGTACGAGCGGTATAGAGACGACAGATATGACAGAAGAAGAGATGGACGCGGTGGTCGTGACAGGGAGAGGTAAAACATTCAAGTTCAATTAAATGTATTAATGTAAATTTCAAACTTGATTGAATGATTCACTTTAAAAATTATCAACAGGGAATACTATGACAGTCGTAGACGACGTGACTCGAATGATTCGCCACGACACGAACGTGGTGGTCGTGAATGGAGCCCGAAACGCGGCTATGACAAATACGGTAAACGGGATGATGAAACGAACGATGACAAAAAGGGTGGTGAACAGAATAACAAAATGAAAAAAGGCCCTGGAGGTGCATTAGGACAGGCCCAGCAGAAAAAGCAACCTCCTCCGGTTATGAAGGGCAAGTTGCCGTTCATTGGCAGACTGCCACTCTTTAAGAAGAAGGACGATCCCAAAAATCCTGAAAAGGAGTTGATCGCGTTACCGTATTCTCAGAGTAAATTTGAAGACACGCCCAAGGTACCTAGCGAGATCATCAATCCACCAGGTAAAAAGCTATCAGATTACGCAGCCTTTATTTTTATACTGCATTTATTTGTTCTACTTTTAATCGTGCACTAAATTGTAGCAGGATTTTCGAAACAACATGTGTTTCAATTACTAATATAATAATATTATAGGGGTGGTACATGTACCAAAACTCGCTACGCCCGTCGTACTGCCAAATAACCAGGCAGCTATAAAAGCCCACCAGCAGATGAAGATCCTCGTGGCACCGGCTCCACCTGTGCTCCAGCAAACGAATAATGGCGCCGCAACTGCCGAAGTCGTCGATATGGAGATCGAAGACCAATTGGAAGAAGTAGTAATCGAACAGAATGTCGATTTACCGAAAGAGGACACAACCAAACCTCCACCTATTATTCCCAACACAAGTAGGCCACCACCCGGGTATCCTGTAAAAAAGGCGGAGCCACCGGCACCTTTCACACATCAAGGTCCACCACCACCGTTCGTTACGAACACATTCATGCATCCACCTAATCAAGTGAGTATGATCTTGCTAGATCTTTAGTCATCTTTTAACTAACAAACATCTCCCATTGGGTTTTGCATGAAAATAGTTTCTTTGGCTTTAATCATCACTTTGAATTTTTGAGTCGATCCTGTTTTTAACATAAATCTAACGGCGTCAATTTAAAATAAATTATCCAAATACCCAATGGTATTTTAACGCTAATATCATTAATTATTCGATTAGGAATTGACAGAATGGTACATAGGTACTTCATATTAAAACAAAATATCAACTAATTCTTTTTATCTATAGCCACCGGTGCAGCAAATGCCTCCTCCGTATATGCATCAAATGCAAATGCCACCACCTGGCATGTACGCCAATCCGCCACCTCCTTTACCTCAAACAGTTGAGCCACTGCCCGGGGTACCTGGAGTTTCTGTAGCTGAAGCTGTGACAGAGATCCCCGAACCAACGGAGAAACGTGCAGATGGGGCGCCGTTACCCGAAGATCTTCAAGAGGCCCTTGATATAATCTTCCCGAAAGAAGATGAGGGTGAAGACGCAGCTCAACATCATCATCAAGATAATACGATAATGTATGGCTCGGTATACAGTATGTTGGGATGTGTAGGCTATGGGCCAGATTACATGGACCAACCACCACCTGAAATTACGCAACAAGAGCCCGAACTGGAGACTGCACCTGGACCTGACGATCTCAGGATGCTGGGTATTGACGAAGGCGACACGATTCTGTAAAAAAAATCAAGGTGCGGTGGAAAGAGAGCTTTATTTAGTTGAAACTGAGCGAGCGTCGTGCTGATCCAATCTATTTTTGTTTGTCTAACATCATTTCAAATGAAATCAAATTATTACTTTTTATCATTTAAAAGTTGAGAAATTGGATTTGAAAATATTCTTTGAAAGAAAATGCAGCCAATTTCCGACTTTAATTGGTTATATTAATCAAATTAAATGTGAGGTATATTTGTAGATAACGAATTATTTAAATTTAAAGCATTATTAGATATCTTTAAAAAGTTCATAAAAATATCATTGAATTTGGTTAAATATTATTTAATTGCATATTTAATATTTGATATGGATATGTATTATGAGAATTTATAGCCATCTTTTTCATAAACTTCTTAAATTAACAAAGTAAACGTCAAAAGATGGTTGCAAAAAATCTATCAATTGTTGAAATTTGTTTACTGCTTGTTTTATCATATATTTTTGTAAAAGAATAAAAATAACCTTAAAAAAGACTATCTACATATTATACTTGTAATGCATATCAGTTTTCCAGTTCAATATACCTCGCAATTCTATACAGTATATTTAATAAACAAACAAAAATGGTAAATGAACTATATAGCAGCAACATCGGCCAGTTAAATTTTTATAAAGCTTTGGTATTCGAATGATGCGAGCGTTTGTAGACAGTTTTAATAATTGCAGGACAGTGATGCATATTTTACGTATAAAAATAAAGATTTAAGTATGCAGTGTATGTAGCTTGTATTTCATGTTCCAATGAGTAATTTTCTGAAGTACACTGGCTGCAAATTCAAGCGTCCGTTATCATTCTCTCAACTCTTGTACACTTAATTTTATTTGTACAGTTTTGAGAATGCGTGGAGTTCGCGCATTTTTTGCACTTTTCAACGTATTTTTAGATTTAATAGAATGCTAGTGGTTGCAATTGACGACTAAAGTAAAGCATTCTTATGAACAATTAAAATGTGACTTTGATGAGGGAATATGAATGTTTGAAAATGAATATTCGCGTTGTAATAATTCCAATATACTATTGGACGGAAGAATTCATCGATACAGTGATTTTTATTGTTATGTTGTAATATTAATCCCGATCGGGATTGAATTATAAGATAGAAATATACGATAATTAAAACGTCTATTATGTTCAAGCCTTTTATTTCGTCAGTCTCATACAATATTTTATCAACGCATCTCTTTAATCCTCCAATCCTTTAAATTCCTTGTAATCGTGTGAATGAGTGGTATTAAGTATGTAATATCAAGTATGTGGCGTCATATGATAAAATTTTAAAATTCACTTGTAAAATACGACACGAATCTTGAACGTATAACAAATATTGTATAGTATATGGCTTATCCAAACATAACATTCAGTTAGAAAAAATCTTCGAAAATGGCAATGACTATATCGAAGCATCTTTTCTTTACAAACAACAAATCGGCCGTTTATATACAACATTCATTTAGTCTAGTATTGACAATTTTATTTTAATCTTCATATCAAACATAAGAAAACTTAAACGCCTGAGGTAGTAAACAAATTATTTAATGATAAGTACAATAATTCAATAACATAACATTGTTTAAAGACTCAATATAAAATTTCGTACAGATAATGTATAGTACTGGTGTGTCACGATATTTTTTATTCAAGCACTTTAATAGTTCTAAATTACAAAGCGTACTTCCTTTTTAAATAACCCTATCTCGATGTCGCAAAAAAATTTACAGACAACACCATCTCGCATTTTAGGCTAGTCTTTTTTCAATTATATAAAATCACTCTTAGTCACGCAAAAACTTAAAATGCTGCGTGATATAAAAATAGGTACATAACAATTATTGGTCAGGGTTGGGGAAAGAAAAAAAATGGAATGACTGCACGGAAATGCTGAAAAGCTACATATCTAATTTGGTGTGTGAACGCCTTACGTAGACCAATTAGAGTTCAAGGCCTAAAAACTGTTTAAAACTGTGAACAAGATTCACTGGATACAAATGCTATATAATTCGGGAATCGGCACTTTCACTTTTTTCTAAACTTACATTTCCATATTTACAAATTTTGCTATCTACGGGGTTATTTTCGGCTAATTTTCAAGCATCGTATCAATTTTTAATATATACTGCAATGCTCAGTTTGAAAATTGCGTCAGAGATTAAAATATAACATTTTTTTCAAAAATGTCTTATGTTGTAAATTGTAGGCAACCTTTATAAGTATAAGTCTTATCCGTGAATATTTATCGGTTATTCAAATATTGAGTTAAGATTCTTAACACGATTTTAATTGATCGATATCTCATGATAAATGCGTATTACGTATTACTTGAATCGAAGTAATGGTAAAAGAACACTATATAAAATAAAAATAAAAAAAAAGGAAACGTGCCGCTCCCAATTACGTTTGAACAGGAAAAAATGCACGCTGGTGACTTAAATCTGTAGGACTAGACCGGCACTGGAAATGTTATCACCGCCACCGGCGGTTTGACTTGCTTCGGTGCAGACAAGAACTGGTGCTACGCAAACGTCGACGTTGATCCTCTTACCCGACACGTGGAACACCTCATCCCAACAGGCAACAGGCTTCTCTATATTTAAGGGAATTCGCGTACCTGAGATTATAGACGTCGTGAAACTGTCGTCCATTATCAAAGTCGCCTTTTGTAAATCAATCTGAAATCGTTTTTCATGAAATTAATAACTGAATTTAAGATTATTAAATAATTATTAAAAATACGTGAGTAGATAAATAAGTTGTATTCTTAAAATTAAATGCCTTACATGTGTAAAATTGATATTAGGAAGAGTCGAACAGATACGTAACGTACGTGCTACAGTTTCAATTTGGAGTAATCTACAATATTTGGATCTACTTCGAATTTTTTTATGTTTGTAACAAACGTATTCTATAGAATATATATATTCATGAATCATTTAGCTTAATAAATATTGTATATCTATATTATTTACTATATATAGATATATAGGTAGGTTCATTAGATTCGGCGATGCATATATTATATATTGAACCTGCATGCACACCAGCCAGGTATCTAACATTGTTCCGAAAAATTGTTCTACAGAGCCATCTGTGATTTCTATATCGCATAAAAGATGGTGGTTGGTGTGGTGTACATTAGTTGGGTAAAATGTCGCAGGTCGCAGCAAACTGTAGTGAGCTGAAAATGAATGAATCCAAACCGAAAAAAAAACGAAAATACTGTTGTGTGAAGGGTTGTAAGAATAAATACGAGAACGATGAAGATAACATACTATTTTACCATTTTCCGACTACTAAAATATGGTGGAGGGCCGAAAGAAGTCGAAAATGGATTGAAGCTGTCATCAAACACAAGTAAGATGATTTCATTTCATTTCGTAACGCGCTGCTCACAAGTTGTATACAAAATTTTGATTACCTTACGAATTTTATAAAACAAATTTTCAAATTTGTAAATATACTCTACACAACTACTATGTAAAATTCTTTTTCAGTAACTTAAGTGATGATTGGGAGCCAAAAAAGTATAACATGATATGCAGTGCTCATTTTGTTGGAGGCAGAAAACATGAACATCCACTGCATCCTGCACATAATCCAACTATTTTTCCAGGTGATTATAGGGTAAAGGGAGTAAAGGCAGTAGCTAGGTTTGATCGCAAATTGCAGCGGGATCAAAATAAAAAAGCCACTGCTGCAACCACCTCACCATCAGCCTCAACAAACAATAAAACTAAAGAGCTATCATTAAATAAGAATCACAATAATACTATAAAAAATATTAAAAGTGAAACCAATTTATTACAAGATAATTCATCAATATTACCTCAACATCCAGTATTTATTAAAGTGGAAGAAAATTATTGTAAAGACAGCTATATAGATAATTTATTAAAAAAAGCATTACAAGTGAAGAATTTTGCATGTCAAGTGAATTTGACAAACAGTACATCATGTGTCAATGATTACATGATGTGTAATCTCAAAATTGAAAATAATCTTAACTGTGCAGAAATTCAAGTTAATTTAAAAAGTAAACCAGAATGTAAAAATCAAACGCTCCACCTTACTAGTAAAAATCAAACACTCAAGCTCACTGGTAAAACTGTAGCTTCAGTTGCTTCAGTCACTCCAGTTACTCCAGTGGCGCGGAGTGTACAATTTCATGGAATATCTTCAATCCATAGCAATAATCAATTGAGAGACTTTTGTGGAGTGACATTTGAAGTTTTTAACTTATTATTACAAAGTGTACCAGAAATGAATTATATTGCCATTAGTTTTGCTAACAGGTTATTAATATTTCTTACAAAACTTAAACAAGGTGTAAGTCACCAGACTTTATCTACTTTATTTGATTTACAACAAATAACAATATCTCGGATATTTACTCAAACTCTGCAAAGCCTTGTTAATATGTCTAAAAATCAAATTAACTGGTTGGATGAAGAAACTATTAAGAGTACTCTACCTGAATCATTCAAAAGTAAATATTATAATTGTCGAGCAATAGTAGATTGTATAGAAATACAAATTGACATACCTAATGATGAAGAAGAAAAGAGAACTTATTATTCAGTTTATAAAAATTGTGATAGATTTAAATTATTTATTGTTTATGCGCCAAATGGTTTTGTTATGTTTAAAAGTGAATGTTATGGTGGTCAAAAAAGTGATGACTTTATAGCAGATGATTGTGGATTCTTAGATTTTATTAAACCTGGTGATGTGATATTAGCTAATAAGAAATTCCCTAGCATTAAGATTGCGTTAGAAAATAAAAAGGCCGTATTTATTACACCAAAATTTTCAGAAGATCCTGAACAATTGTCTATATTTACCCACATCAAACAATGTTCTTATCAACTCAAATCCTTCAGAATTGTATCCCTGTTACCTGCCAAATTTCTTTTACAAATTAATGATATTGTTACTGTCTGCTGTTTTCTAATTAATTTAGAAAAACAAAAATATATCCGAAAAAAATAATGTATTGTTGAAAATAAATAAAGTTATTTTGCATCACATATTCTACCTATATTATATTCATTTTTAATTTTTTTAATTTTGTTTTATAAATATTTGGGGAATAATCCCTTTAGATAGAAAATTTTTAAAAAATATATCAATAAAAATACAACTTACATCACTTGTACTGCAAACATGTCTATGGGCAGTTAAAGATGCTTTGGCAGCAGCTGCAATTGTATTCTTCCAAGATGAGTCCTTTACTGTCAGTATGGCTTGGTAAGCCAATGTATGAACATGGATCCTTGTTAAAGTTCTTGCTCCCTCTATGCCCTCTCCTCTTGTCCTGATGAGTTTGAATAATGCTCTCATCTGATCAAGCACAGTGGCTACCCTTGGAGTGGAGTTTGCTACCAATGAAATATTACCATAGTACAGGGAATTATGCAAATTTGCAATTTCCTGTTCATTCATTCCTAAACTGTCAGCATATGGTATGATTATCTCATTTAGATCTTTCACGAGATTTTCTTCAACAAAAGAGGCCATTTCAAAATGTATTTTGGTAGATTTTGGCTGGCGCCGCATCTGATCATGTACATGTTTCAAGCGTTCTGCTCGCACACCTTCATTAAAAGGGTAATTGTCCATCATTTGAAGTCCGCTTATTATTAACAAATCTGGTTTGTAGTCAGCTAAAATTTTATCTAATTCTTCAAGTCCACTTGCTTGTGGATTATGTCTATCGTTGTGTATGATGTATCTATATATGAAAACCATAATTTTTATAATTATATTAAGCATCATACTTTATAGATTATATTATCTACTTAGCATAAAAAATTAAAAACCTGTTTGCTCGAGCACTAGTGTATGGTCCCCAAACTTCTCCTCTTTTGTACTCCAAAATTAAGTGTATGTCATCCCTCTCAATTTCCCCTCCAACTACTGTTATAGCTTCAGGAATCATTTGCAACAATGATGAAGTCATTTTAGCTGCAAGTATAACATCACAACCTTCTCTTACAAGTCTCATTGCCATTACAGCTGCATTTCCCCCAATGGCAGAATAGGAGGATGGATACGATCGTGCTGCTGCTACCAGATTGTCAAATAAAGTGTTGTTGGACATGAAGCGCCTAGTATTTTTTTATACAAATACATAATTAGTATAATTGCATATTTTTATCTGTGGTTTTATTGTTTTTTTTTCGCTGTTTTTAGATGATTTTTAATTTTAACAATAATAGTAGCATAATTACATATTGATAAATGGATAAAAAAATGAACATGAACAAAAAACTTACTCTGCAGCAGCTCCATGTCTAAAGTAATAAGCAAAGCTTTTCAGTAGTTCTTCTTTAGTACTTATTTCATCGAAATGCTGTGGTTGTCCAATATCTTCAGAATATTCCAAAAGGTTTCCAGCTTCTATATACACATCTGTACATATGCCATAACCAATAGCAACTTTTGGCCTGGAAGTAATTGTGTGCTTATTTTCAAGTTTCTCCAAAGCTTTTAATACAGAATGCAGTTTTTTTTGCAGCAAATCATTTGAGTTCCTGTAATAGACTGCCAGAAGAACTACCAAGACAGTAAAAAATGTACCAAGCTTTACTTTGTTATAGCCCATTGTTTCACCATTCCTACAAAAAAATAAAAATGCTAGTATTTACTCTTTCATAATTTTAGTGTAAATAGTTTTTCACAGAGTAAATTATTTAAGCAACAAAGCCTTATAAACACATGATCATAACAATGAAAATTACATTCTTGAAAGACTGCTATATAATGTAACAAATTAAATTTTAAACAATATTATGTAAAATAAAAATAATTTTCAAAATAATTATTTTATCCATCACAAAATACAATAATTTGAGCATCTATAAATAAACAAGGTATTCCACTCATCAACAAAGATATTTTATAATTTTGTATGTAAATGGAACTGCCTATGCAAACCTCTTATTATTCAATTTTAAAAAAAAAAAACAATATTTAGTAAGCTGTAAGTACCAAAAGCAGTCCCTTGAGGCAAAAGACTTTAAACCTGCCAAAATAATCGATTAATTAATGCGCTTATAAAAGTGATAATGCACTTAAAAAACACTGCACTTTTCGCCAAGTCACAATAGAATCGATCGGCGAGTTAGAAGAGAAACATTGACTTATGTTTACCTTTTCCTCTTCTTTAGTATATACACACTTTTTTCGTCGGCGGGGTGGAGAGGGAGTAAATCGACGAAGAGGTTAGGGTGTGTAGCCAGAAGCAACGAAGATAGACCTTATCTTCGATGCTAGAAGTAGCAGCAGCACAGCAGCAATCCGCAGAACTTCTCTCGTCGCGCCCGCGCACTTCACACACTTTGCTTGTAGTAGGCAATCCGACTGCCACGTTCGATGCTACGGCTTGTTTTTTTTTCCTCGCTCGTATGTTGCCGTGCATGCACACATGTCGTATTATAATGGCGCATTGCGCAGCAGCAGCAGCAGCAGCAGCGCAACAGCTGATACAATGAACTGCAATGTCATCCGATTCGGGGCAAGGAAGGAAACTACCATCACCACGGGAATTCATCTGTTATATACACCGTCGTAACAGAAATCAGAATTACAGAAGTTGTGGGACGGTGGGACAGAGAATCTCCTTTAGAGGCTATGAAAGAATCGTGACTACGCGATCGGACGGGATCGAGTTCAAAGACCTGACCAAATCGGATGAATACATTAATTTTGGTCAGATTTTTGACATTTTTCTCCATGTTTTTTTATACCTAGCCCAGAACCCGATCTCATAACAATCAAAAGCGTGAAATTAAACTAAATGAATAAATTGAACCAAATTAAGCTAAATACCTATAAAGTACAAACAATTTATCAAATTTTATTGAACGTGCCAGCTATAAGTAAAATATAGGAATCGAAAGTATAAGCTGCTGCAATTCAAAATCAATTAAGTTCTTATCATGTAAATCCATTTCGACCACTTATCAATATCATTTATACTTTATATCCGTCCCTGTGCGTATTATAGAGGTTTAAGTTTCATAAAACGCGTTGTTGTTAGTACAGGTCCCTCGCCTCTACATATTATATACAATACATGACATTTTCAAAATTGACATATAGCAGTGGACTGGCGGCCGTTCACCATCGAAATATTCGTTTACTGGGCGTATACTTTTTGCGGATGCCTGGCCACCAGATGCTCAGTTTCCTCCTTGAGCCCTCCGTTATATATAGTATTTTTTTGTTCGTCTTGTCCGGTGTCCTGCCGTGCACATACTTGAAACGTGTCTTCCTGCACGTTCATGGCGATGATAAGCATGCACCTCGAGACCAGATTTTTCGTTTCTTTTGCGCTACTCCAACAATGCGTATGTATATATTTCTAACGGAATTTAATTGAGTTTTATATATGCGTTCTATAGAATGTAAAAATTTGAGTCTTAAATAAAAAAAAATCTAATTTTATTAAATCATTCAAATTCATAAAAAATTGTTTATTTATTTTTATTTTTTCTGATATTATAATTATTTTAATGTAGGAATTGTTTCTACAATGTTTGAGAAATATCTAAAGTTTTGTTTAGTTGATCAGGTGAGTAGTTTTAAAATGACAAAGTTGCTCCGTAATTGAAAAAATAGCCTGTGTGTTCCGAGGGCAAATCTTTTTTCATGAAAATGTTTGTAACAATTCAATTAATTTTAATTTAAACACTGATTTTACTAAAGAAAAGCTAAAAATTTCCTGGAGTCTACGCGGTATAATAAAGCGGAACTTCTGGGTGCTTCACGCGTGAAAGCGTGCATAATCTGCAGTACCGTGGCGAGTTTGCCAAACACACAATGAACGTACTGTGGGAGAGCCTGAAGATAGAACCGGCAAAAAAGCGACAGTTGGATGAAGTTTTCATCATGCTTTAGTCAGATAAGGCTTCCTAATTCTTTCCGTCCTATTTCATCAGTTGTGTAATGCAACTTGGAAAGATCCAGCGATTACTTTTTCTAGGGATAAATCGTAACCAGAAGCGCACGCTCGTTACGAAATTTAATTACTTATTTTCGGATGAATACACAAATCATTGAAAGGTTTAATGTATGAAAATTGTATTCGTATAACAGCCGATGGGAGCCTATAGATAGGCTATGAATGCACGAGATAATACAGTAGGAGTTGAATTCCATTGTTAGCTTCACAAAGCCGCATAGTCATTTAAGCATGATCGCGTTCTAATCCCGAATCCTGCTGACATTCAAATTCTATTAATAGAAAAGAGATGGTATGGCAAAGAAAAATCTCGCCAAATATTGTCGTTGCAAATAAAGAATCACAAAGAATCCATCGCTACGCCTCTCGGGCGGTTAAAAAGAAAAATCACGGCCTTCGACAGACCTCATTGAAAAACTCGCAAATTCCTCTCATTTCTCAGCTTTCCATGAGAGATCTCATCGTGTCCCAAGGTCCGCCGCGGCTTATACCTATACACAGCAAATGCACGCGTGCACAGCAGTTGCCGTTTGCCGCTCGCTCTCAGCGAACCGATAAATAACTGACCTTTACCTCCTACCCGTCGAAAGGCCCACGGCGGCAACAAAAAAACGAAGACAACCTGCAGTACACTGGATATCTCTCTCGCTCGTATACCTGCAGCGCACCCCCCCCAAAAATCCCGAAAGCGAGAGCGAGAGCGAAAGAGAGGGAGAGAGAGAGGAGTCCATCCTTTTATTTTCGAAAAATCGACAACCGCCGCCGCCGCAACAAACTCTCTCTTTCTGCATTCTCTGTGTGCGAGGGTGGAAAAGAGAGAGGGAACGCGTGTGCGGCTTATATTCACTTTCGTCCCTTTTCTTCCCCCTCTCTATGTCCCCGCGCCGCACCAACCACTCGTCAGCAGCTCCTTCTCTTCTTCTCCGCCGGGGGCCCGTCGGTTTGGCGCCAGGGGCTTCTCGGCCCTCTCTCTCTCTCTCTCTCGCTCTCTCTCTCTCTCTCTCTCGCTCTCTTCTCCTCAGTCTCAGTAGTGGCCAAGACGCCACGCGCTAATGAACCGGCGGACGACGCTACGGCTTGCTCCTGCCACGGTGCGGCGTTCTTTTTCAAAATTCGCGGGTTCGAGTGCGAAGGTCGCTGAACGATTGCATTTCACGCCAAGTGACAGTGCTTCGAACGTGTAGTGTCGTATACCGCGACAAAGTGCATTATAATATATATATATATATATATAGAGAAGGAGCAATCAGTGCAACAGCGAAGAATTATCCTCCGGCTTCGAGGATCAAAAAGAGGCGATGACGCGCGGCGGCTGCGCGCACGGACGAAGGGAAGAAAAAGACGGAGCCGAGAAGCTGGACCAGTTCTCGTAAATTCAAGTTTTGAGTGGTAAGACAGGCCTGGCTGCACCTCGTAGCGCTCCAGGCACACACACACACACGCGCGCGCATATACACACGCACGGGCTGGCGTAGCTACACCGTAAGACACGCCGCGCGCCAGGCATCATTCCTCAGGAATCTTTTCTCTCGAGAGAGTCCCAACTCCCAAGGCCTGCGAGTGCGTTTCTTGCCTGGCCGCACGCGCGCAGGCGGCGCCGAGTGTGTAGAGGCGCCGCCGGTCTCTCCTCTCCACTCCTCTCTCTCTCTCTCTCTTTCTCTGCATGCATGAGTATCGCAAGTGCATATACGCACGTACGTATTTATCGCAGCGAGCTGTACGTGTGCATTATGCATGCGCTACACTGCACACGCCGACGCGACGCGTTTTTTTGTAATTGTTTTGTTTTCCGAAAGAGCTGAGTGAGAGGGAGAGGAAGGGAGAAGGCACTCGAAGAAGGTTAGCTCTGATATTTGGGTACTCGAGGGCACTGATATCTCGTTGAATTCTGAGAAATTCTCAATTGGGCACGGCCAGCTTTTTCTGGAGAAAGAGACCTGAAGTATTTATGCGAGTGGTTTCGTGTATAGACACTTACTTTCAGCTAATTGAGGATTTGCGAACACTGGATTCAAAAGGGCTGGCTTTTGGTTCTGATTATTTTGGAGCATAGATTGATTCTGACCTGTTGTACTAACTCCTCCAAAATGATTATTTTCAACCAGTCATTCTTAACATAGTTTTGTCATATTTCCAAAAGATAGAAAATCGGTTGTATGCTGATTGTTGAGACTTTGCTATTCGGTATGCTAAATTTTGAATTGAATTAGGAAGCTGGTTATCGAGATACACGCAAAAACTAACAGCACACAAGAAACTAAAACGAGTTTTTCGACTCGATTTCCTCATTTTTTTTTTTCTTTTTGTCCGAAGCCTACATATTTTATCCCGTTCAGCTATTGATAGAAATCCACTGCACTTATTATGTGCGTAAATATTTGCAGTTTATTAAATGACTTGATTATTGAATCGTCAAGTTTGCGATAACGATTTTCTTGCATTGCCTTAATTGGAAAAAGTGTTTATTCAATGCCTTTGCCGTTTGCATTTAATATGCGAATTCCAGAATTTATTAAATACTTTTTTACAAAAGATAATATTAGCTTTCGTAAATATACCGTTTTAAACACATATCCAGCTTTGTATATCAAAATTAAATCGCTCCAATAATCTTTTCTTCAATTATTAATTGACTATAGGTAATACCTAAATAAAACAATAAAATAAAATAATACAATAAATATAATCTCGTGAAAAACAAATCAAACTTTTCTCTTCCCAAGTAAGCATCTCCATTTCATTGGTTATCGTTAGCGCTAATGAAGCGCTTAGAGCAATCATACGGTACACCGAAACCAAAGCGCCCATAAATGGACAATCAATCCGCGTAATGAATAATGAAGTTGTACACGCGCACGCGAGAAAAAGAGAAGCTCCGCGGATAAAGCAGAGTTTCATTAGCCACACTAGATCAGCGTATAATCGGCGCGTTAAACGCATCGTATTTCCTGCCTGCAGCATATGAGTACGGCCGCGTCGGGCCGATATACGCACATCGCATCTATCGGTGGCTCGCGCGGTTGCGCTATGCATCAGTATATATAGTCAGCCTACAGCAAGCAGCAGCAGTGCGCACAGTAGTGCATCGTCGCGCGGCACCTCCTCCGCTGCTGCTGCTCGCGATTCGTTACGCGCGCATGCCGCGCGTGTTTTTCATTTCGCAATTCCTCTTTGGTGCGCTGCTCCGGTTTCTCATCGCGATAATACACACTTTGTGCCGCCTCAGTATGGTACGTGCACGCGCTAACGAATATCGCGGACCTCTTGAGTTACGAGAGTCTACTTCTTCGTCTCGGGCCTTTTATCAAGCGCCTATTTTCTCGCGCTCGCGCGCGCGCTGCTTACTGTTGTATTAGCGAGATAAAGGCGGCGCGGCCTGTGTTTTTTTCCTAGATGCGACGACGACGCCGTTCCCTCTTTTCGACATTTTTAATCGCTGTTATTTGTGGTGGCGCTTCATTGTTTATTTCGTTTTAGTTTTTTTTTTTTTTTTTTTTGTTTTTTTGTGTTTCTTTTTCGTGTTTTTCCGCACTTCAGCAGACGCTGCTGTTTTAGCGCTGGGGGAAGAGCGATATTGCATGCCGCGGAAAAATGATCAGTGCGGTGGGTTACGGCGAAGCGGCCGGCGTCGTTTAACCTTTTGAGTGATCTAACAAGAGGGGAATTTATTGGCAATAAAATGGCTCGATTTCAGTGTCGCTCGGTAAGCCGTGAATTTATTTTGTTCGTTCGTTTGTTGTATATCGATACGTTTCTTTTTTTATTTTTGATCGATTACAGATGATACTGTTTTCATTTTTCTTTTTTTTTTATCGTGACATTGTTCGTTTTTGAAGCTGATTTACGAATTGTTCACAATTGTTTCTACTTGACAAATTCAAAAGTATCTATAAGTATGATTAGAACTTTTTTTATTACTTCGATAATCGCGTTAAAGATACTTATTTTTATAGTTAAAAGTTGCTAAAAGAATCTATATTTTATACGCAATTCGGTTGAAAGGTTTCGGTTTAAATTACATTTTTGTAGTTTATGTTTTCATTAAAGAAAATGGATCGAAATTAAAAACAATTATATAATGATCTTTATTCAATATTTTATACCGTCATAAACTTATATTATTGTACCTAAAACAGTCCTAGCAATATTAGAAAGTTGCAGACAAAACTTTTATACGAAAAAATATATAAATTAATCGGATATCTTTGTATTTATAAAAAAAAGAGACGGTAATTGGTTTATAAAAATAGAGTATTACTTAACGTAAAAAAGTTTTCAAAATAATACGGAAAAGATTGGAAATTTATGATAATGCCTATATACAGACGAAATAAAATATTAAACGGTAAAACTGAGAGAATTAATCATTCCGAAGACGCGACACCAAAATGCTACCATTTAGATAAAAAAAAACAGTTAATTCGCCATCTTAGCGTTGATATTCCGGTACAGTGGTATAATCTATTTTTAGAAGTATCTCTGAACATCCATGTATATTCTTTCTCTTTCTCTCTTGAAGGCTTTAAATGTTTGGTAGAGATGCTTTCTGTCAATGACTTATCTCTGTCTCCTCTCTCAATTTCAATTATTATTTATACAAAGCAGTACTTATAAATAATCTCAGTATTGTAAATTTAAAAATAGAGGAAAAAATGATCCATTCCTAAAATGCTGCTTTTGCACATTGTACTTAAAATAAACTTTTTATTTTGCAGAATTAATATATATGTGGATCTTCCTGCCCTTTCTATGATCATTGACCATTCAACCGAGGACCAGAAATATAGTCAATTGTTAAAATTAATTCCAATTTTAGTGTTGAGGCAGTGAGTATTATCCAATTAAATTTTCATCTTAAAGTTGCATTTTCTATTTTCTTTTCTCACTTCATGGCAATTCTTTGTAGGAGGTTAGAGGAGCAAAACTGGATCAAACGAGGTAACCAAAAGCTGAGATAAGTCCCATAAAAAATGGACGGTGAAGAAAGGTCATCCAGATCAGGGCCAATGGCTTCATTAAACAATCTATTTTCTTTTACCAGTCCTGCAGTCAAAAAACTCTTAGGTATTTTTAACTTAAATAATATATAAATAAAAATTGAATTTTTGTTGGATACACATTTATCCACAATAAATGATGATCATATGTATTAAAATTAGTTTTAAACTTCTTATAAATAAATAAACGAATTTACAGGCTGGAAACAAGGTGATGAGGATGAAAAATGGGCAGAAAAAGCAGTGGAGTCTTTAGTTAAGAAACTGAAAAAAAAGAAAGGTGCTTTTGAAGAATTAGAAAGAGCAGTAAGCAATCCAGGGACACCAAGCAAGTGCATAACTATCCCAAGAAGTCTGGATGGAAGACTACAAGTGTCTCATCGCAAAGGGCTACCTCATGTTATTTATTGTCGAGTCTGGCGATGGCCAGACTTACAGTCTCATCATGAACTAAAGCCTTTAGATATTTGCCTATATCCTTTCTCAGCTAAGCAGAAAGAAGTATGCATTAATCCATATCATTATAAACGAGTTGAGAGTCCTGTGCTTCCTCCAGTTCTTGTACCAAGACACTCGGAATTTGCTCCAGGGAGGCTACCCGTAACTTTTCAACAACATAGTGAATCAACTATGCCTCAAAACATGTCCTATTATTCAAATGACTTCAATTCTGGTGGTATGGGAGGTAATGGCACTAATAGTTTAGATACTAGTGGCAATTCACCAGTATCTTCATACGGATCTGTTTCCAGTCCTATCAATGCAGCAAATAATCACAATCCCTATGGAGCTAATAATGGCCTGTCTGAAACTCCACCACCAGCATATTCACCATCCGAAGATGGTTCACAGTATGGTCAATCTCCTTCTCCTAATTCTATGATGGCTATGGACATTAGTAATACGCAGGATGTAGCACCTGTGCCATATCAAGAACCGCGTTATTGGGCTTCAATAGCTTACTATGAATTAAACTGCCGAGTTGGTGAAGTCTTTCATTGTCAGTCACCTTCGGTGATAGTTGATGGTTTCACTGATCCACGCAATAATTCTGCAAGATTTTGTCTAGGTCAGCTATCTAATGTAAATAGAAATTCCACAATAGAAAATACAAGACGGCACATTGGCAAAGGAGTTCAGCTTCATTATGTTGGAGGCGCATTGTTCGCTGAGTGTAACTCAGACTCAGCTATTTTTGTGCAATCAAGGAATTGCAATCATCAGCGGGGCTTTCATTTAAGTACAGTCATTAAGATACCACCCACTTGTTCTTTGAAAATTTTTGATAACCAATTGTTTGCTGATTTACTTGCACAAAGTGTTTGTCATGGATTTGAAGCTGTCTATGAGTTGACAAAGATGTGCACAATAAGGTAAAGTAATTTTTTTTATAAGTTTTTTTTTTATATAAGTAATAGATAAATCAATTTTATATTTTTTCGATACCGTTTTAATCTCCAAAATTAATTTATTTGCATTTTGCTTTTTATGAAAGTATTGTATTTCACAAGTCTTTTGATTTATAAAAAGTCACACTTTTTAAATGGTAATATAATTTCATTTAAAATCGCGAAACGTTTCGGGTCCGAATCGCATTCTATCGTCTTTTTATTAAGAAGTTGTACGTCACGTCTAGCTCGGCTATAACAGAAGCTATAAAATATTTTTCCTTTAAAAATTAAAAAAAATTCCATATAAATTTTAATTAAACTCTTTTTTTCCTTTTTTTCAGAATGTCTTTCGTAAAAGGTTGGGGAGCCGAGTATCATCGACAAGATGTCACTTCAACACCTTGCTGGATTGAGATGCATCTCAATGGTCCCTTACAGTGGCTTGACAATGTTCTCACTCGTATGGGTACGCCACACAATGCCATTAGTTCAGTGTCATAGAAAAACTGCGTTATAAATGAAACGAGAACGAAAAATCACTTGAAAGCTTTTTTTTTAAATTATACATTTCTCCAAAAGAAAAGCGTACTACTATTCATTAATTCCATTATTTTATTGTAAATTGTTGTATAACAGCAGTTGCAATAAAATTAAAAATTTATATGGAGTAATATATATGCAATAAAATTAAAAATTTTCTTGCATATAAATTAACTATAAATAGTAATGATCGTAGTTTCCCTGAACTTTCTTGAAATGTTGGTTGCAGTACGTTTTATTTTTAATATTTAAAAACAATGTGAATTATTAAGATTCTAGCAATACCGAATTCAAATAACAGATATCTAAAGTATTTTAGTAAATATTCATTATGAATAAATATTGAAATTGTCAAGTGATTTTTACACCTGAAAGTTATAATAAACTTGTAATAAATTTTATAATGTAAATGTTCAAGAAAATGCCATATATTTATGGAACTTTCATATCTTTAGAAAAGCTAATACATTTTTATAGTGCAATATATAAAAGAGTTTATATCAAATAAAAGTAAAAGAACTGATAAGAAGAAAGAAAAAAGACTTTTTGGAGATTTAAAATACGTAAACTATATTTTACATCGTAACGGTATTATTTTGCGGGTTAGTTCAAATTTAAATTCAAATTAAAATTAATTAAATAAAAATCGGGGCTAGTACAAAAGATAAATCAACGGTTGTGGCTTACAGTTTCTTCAAAATCGACCGCCTATTCACGCACGGCAGCAAACGGATTCGCGCAAATATTTATTAGTCCGCGATATCAGTCACAAAATAAATATTACATTTTTTCGTGGGTTAATATTTAAACTAATTTTGACTTAGTTTTTGATTTGTTGCCCTGTAAATGAAATGTATAGTTAATATTTCTTTTAGTTTTTATGACGAAAATACTCTTTAAATTAAGACTAGATTGTACAGTTTATTAGTGAATTTTTAATTATAATTAAGATTTACCGTGAGCAAAGAAATCATTATGAGATGTCTTAAAAACATCTTTGCTGTTTTTATTACTTTCGTAATAGGTACTTATTTGGAAATAGTGAAGTAGGATTTAGTAAATTATTAGGCGAATAAAAATTGATTATTGTATGACTTATTATTTTAAATACTGTTTGGATTCAATATTGTTCAAATAACTCAAAAACTTATGTATATGTGTATGTAAATAATGAACTGCATCTTTCTGTCTTCCAATTAAGTGTAATGAAATTTATAATAGCGTAAAAAAGCGTTCATTATATTTTTATAAATATATAAAAATTGTATCTAAAATCAAACAGTTATAAAAATCATATGTAAAATGTACTCTAATTTTGTTATAATTTAGTTGTAAAAAATATATTTTTTCAATTGAAAAATAAATACTTAAAGAAAGATATTATTTTATGTACTTATACTTTTATTTCCTATCTTATAAAATTTATAAAATTAGCTCGTCAACTCTACTTCACCCTGATCCTGTCATGTACCTTCACATGCTTTCTATAAGATTATCAATTCTGGTGTATATAGTTTCTTGCAAAAAACACATGGCACACATAGGACATGGTGTTGCTTTGTACGATACTTAGTATGCTCATTGAAAAGGCTCACGTATCTGCTCGAATTAATCTCTTGCCACAGATTCGACAAGCATATAAGCTCACTCATTAGCGTAAGCCGAGCTCATGGGTCTGTAAAAATTGTCTTGCGCACCGCCCACGAAGCATTGGTAGCTCATGCGGCTATTCCCGTACATGGGTTATAGCGGTTGCGCTTTTGAGTCGGTGCAGAGCGATATCAATGTGTCCAGCTGCGAATGTTATGTTCTTTTTTTATTTTGAAGAGACACTGATCTGATCGATTTTTCGAAATCGAAATAATTATCAGTTGAGAACATCATCATACGTAGGTATTTTATAGAAAAGGCCCGAATTAAAAATTGTTACTTGTTATACCATCATTCTAAAACACTTATTTAGTGACATCAAATACTTAGAAATAAATCAGATAAAAGGGCTCGATATATGTAAAACGATTTAATTACTTAGTGATAGTTGCAATGAATGAATTCATTAAAATTTCATTAAAATACAGAAAAATGAATAAGAATGGAATACCTTTACCGTATATCTACAGGAATGCGGACATTCATTGGTATGCGTGAAGACATGCCTATTGAGATTCCTCTTCTAGTCTTCTTCAAGAATCTCTCCACACTAGTAGGTACGGCTTCTCGGTTTTCCAGGTTCTTTCCATAATAAGCCAGATTGAAGCGCTTCTCTTGTAGATTATTGCATAGGCGAACTTCTTTATACCGGTCTACATCCAATGTAAGTACCCATGCACTCTACAGCATATGGGATTTCACGTGTAGGTATGTATATACCTACCACTTGTTTGAATTTTTTGCCGCATATAATTTTGTTGTTCCTTGCGGATATTTTCAAAAAAGGAAAGAAATAAATTGATGATAGGCAGATACATACCGATGAATTTAATTTTTTTAATGCTGCAGATTGCAATTTATTAGAAAATTGCATTTAATTATTGCTGTGTAAGAATAAATACCTAAAATAAAATAATAATAATTCTAGACTCTGGAGGGAGAGCAAATAAAATAGACTTTTCCGGTAATGCATATAACAAAACACGATCGCTACAATCAGTTTATCTACAAAATAATATTAAAAAACTCACCTGCCTCTGCAATTAGTAATAATGCATTGTACAAATTACAATGTTTTACCTTTTCACTTTTCAGTTTTCACAAGTTTTATTACGGTCACAATTCAGAGAAAAAACCGTTAAGATTTTAAGAAATTAAAGAAATGTCCCTATACGTCTCCATTTACCAATCTCTCTACGCTTCTCTCTACGTTATTATGACCATTAAAAATTAAAAATAACTTTATTTTATCTTTATTATAAAGTTTTAGTATTATTTATAATGAAAATATTCATGCTAATAAAGGAAATAAAACTGATTGATTTTATAGAAAGAATATAGGGATTTTCTTGTTTATATTACCTAGTGATACCTATAGTTTGTTTTCCACAGATGATCTGTCGTCTACACTTGACGTTTAATTGTAGACGGAGCAATGGCGACAGAGCAGTTCGCAGACAACCGAGTCGACGATGTTTTTAAATAGTTAAGTGAAACAATTACACTGCACTGGAACTTACAACTTGATTTAATAGTGACAAAAATGACGGCCGACGAAAAGTTAATTTTTTCAAAGATTGTCCAGCATTTAGCCAGATCCCTCGCTGCGATCAAAAATACACCTTGGGAAAAGGTATATTCATAAATTTTTTGTTTTGCTTTTTTATTTAATTATCGACGTAGGTAAGAAAATTTTAAGAGACAGATTTTGTACGTTTTGTTTTTGTGCCAAACTAATAGTCTGATTGATGGTATTCTTTCTATTGAACCTTGAACTGTCAGAAGATAAGATTTGTCATAGTTTTTAAGTATCGATAAAGGAAATAGTTATCAAATCCAGTGATTGTTCAAATCTACAATCTTTCATTACAAACCAAAGCTTTTAAAAAAGATTGAGAACAAAATGATTTTTTTTTCAACCTACATATTCTTATCTGTAGTAAGAATTATACTGTAACATTGATTAATTTATTAGGTAAATTGGTTATTCAAACGATGTCCACAAGATACAGCAGGAGTTTTTCGATTAGATCAGAGAGGCCAAGATGCCACAATTGCTCTTGGAATTTATTTTCTTGAGTCAGATCTGCAACATAGAGATCGGATATTGCCTTATCTACTTCGGCTTTTACGAGGTTTACCTAAGGCAGTATGGTTAGACGAAGGTCAATGTGCTGCATTAGGCCGAGTTCCAGTTGCAGAACGTTTTTCTTTCTGTTTAAATACTTTATTAAGCGATATAGCTGCACGATGTGAACCAGTAAGGGAAGAAATTATTGCCACTCAGGTGGAAATTCTTGCAGTTTTAACCAATCTTGTACGAGGCTGTATTGATCAAAACAATGGAAGGGGAATGCAAGCAAAATGTATACTTAAATTAATAATAATTTTGTTATTATATATGTAATTCTTGCAAAATACTTTAATTAAATTATTTATATTTCAGTGACCCTATGCAAATGCTTAGTTCCTATTTTAATTGGATTGGCAAGATCAATGGGCCGTTTTGCGTATGAAGGCTCTCCATTACTTTGCAGAATTTTTCCTCGTCCAGATCCACCGATTCCAGATTGCAAAACAGAAACTCATCCTTTACCTGATAAAAAGCAGCACAATTTTTCAAATTTCCGATCCATCATTCCACGTTCTCTAAGTGGTGATTTAAACCCACGATTAAGTACAAGCACTGGTCAGACTTCATTTCCACCAACCAATGAGAACTCTGCAATGAAAAGACCATTACTTAAATCATACCTCTCTGTACCATATGATCCAAAAAATTATTTTTTTAATCGATATGGCTCTAGTTTTAATCAATTTCCTCAAATGCGTTGTAATGAAAGCACTCAAGGTAGATTAGGTTTACAATTTAGTGTGGTACATCTGCAAAGTGTTCTTGCACTGGCAAAGAAATTACTTACCAAAGAAATTTTATCTTTCCTTGATGAGGAAGCTCAGCAGGTACTTTTTTTATAAATCTTAATTCTTACAGTAAAAATTGGAATAAGTACTTTATGAAATTTTGTATATTTATAGGTATATCTGTCGGGACAAGTACAAATTTTTCCATACCGTACATTTAGTGAAACAATGAATTTAGTTATGGTTGCTCTTTTGCGTGAACTTTTACAAGGTCAACGTGATTTGCCAGCTCCATTTACAAGAGATGTTCAAGAATTTATGAAAGGTCTTTTTTTATCTGGACAAACTGAACTGCAATCAAAGCAGCAACATGATGCAAGTGAAAGGGAGGATATTGATTCCGATTATAAAACTGTGAACAGATTCAAAATGAATGTCATGGCAAATTCTGCTTGTGTAGATATTTTAGTTTGGGCTATTGGTGATGAAACTGGTGAGCAAAATTTGCACTGTTTATCTTGATCATAAAACATAAATGTGCTCGTTATATATATAAATTGTAATTTCGTTATATGTAGGAGCCTGATAAAGATTACTTGTAATATTTTGTACAATACTTAGTTAAATTTCACGTTTTGAATCTAAAAAGTAGTGTCTGCACAAAAACTTTTTTATTAATTATGTCAATTAGTTCTGTTATTAACAAGTTTTAGAAATATTCATAACATTATTTAATAAACTAAAAAAAAAAAAGAAATTCGCCAATTGAATTCAAGAAAATGTGAATTAAATCGGTTAATGCTGTTTTTGCAGTAAAGGGCGAGTATGATCTGTCTGCACTATTTGCAGATCTTCATTCCATGCTGATCGGCGCGGGTATCGATATTTATTTTTAGTCTTGAATTACCATTAACGTTTTGTTCTTGTTCGATTTACAAAGAGAATAACTGTCGACATTTACTAACAATTTTGAAAGACCATTTTATTACATCTAAAGACCGATGCAATGTATTGATCCTGTTTTATGGTAATGCATAATAATGAGTTTGTGTGCGTGTGAGTGTGGTATTTCGAAAACAACCCAATCTAAACTAAATGGATAAAATACAGAATTTTGTTGAGTAAAGTAAAGAATTTCGTAATTATCCATAATTCTTAATTTATAGGAGCGGACAGTTTGTGCAGTCGTCTGACGGAAAAGATATATTCAAATTACAGCCACAAATTGGTATTGGCTCACATGCCTTTGTTGATGGTCTGCCTCGACGGTCTGGGTAAATTAGCTCAAAAGTTCCCTAATATCGCCAGTACTTCAATTTACAATTTAAGAGACTTTTTGGTAACGCCTTCGCCGATTTTCCTAAAACTACACAAACAGTGCTACGAACAATCTTCGAGGCCTCGTTTCAAAATAGCAGGTAAATGAAATAGCGTTTTATTCGATAAAGCTATAATTTTCTTTTTCTTTAATAATTTAAATTTATGTGTATGCATTGTAGGAAAAGACGTAGAAAATGGTATTCCCAATGACAGAACAAGTCCAACCGAAATGGCATTCGAAACTTTGAGGGATGCAGCCATAAGAAATCTTTGTATTGCTCTCGAGGCTGCTTATTCCGTCGACTCAGATTGTGTGCCCGCGCTGGTTGCGAGCGTCTCGAACAGACTATTTACTGCCGAGAAAAACGATAGGTACTTATAAAATCAGGCTGATTTCTTAAAAAAAATAATTTTCAAGAATAGTAAAAGTGTTTAATTCTAACGAATGTTCTCTGATGTTTTTAGCGAAAATGACGAGGGATTAACGAGTGATCTCATCTCGACGAACATAGTTATAATGATGGGTCACGTAGCAGTGGCCCTGAAAAATAAAGCGAAATCAACAAGGCCCATACTACAGTTTTTCCAGCAACGATTTTGTCATACACCTAGTCGTCCAGATCTGGACACTCTCATAGTCGATCAATTAGGGTGCATGGTTATAGCCAAATGCGAACCCAAGGTACGCCTAACAATTCGAATATCAGAATTTCATCTACTCGAAAAGTCATAAGCTATACTTTCAAAATTTATTCAACTACACAGGTGCACGAGGAGATAATGCGAATGTTTTCGCATACGCTCGCCTCGAACGACGACAGTAAGCAGTACCGGCACGTCTGTGGAGCAGTAACAAATGCCCTCGCCAATATATCAGCTAATCTCGAAGGCGAGAACGAGCTAAACAATCTTCTGCTGAGGCTGCTGGAATTGTTCGTTCAGATCGGCCTCGAAGACAAACGCACCTCCGACAAGGCCAGTAGCAGTATTGCTTCGGTAAGTTTTCGTATCATTGTGACGCAGCAAGGCATCGTAGCCAGTTTTAATAATAAAAATCAAATATTGTAGAGATCGCGTAGCAACGCCGGAAATCTGGGTGTCCTCATACCGGTAATAGCGATACTCGTGCGGCGTCTGCCACCGATTCGCCATCCTCGACAGCGCGTTTTCAAGCTCTTCAAGGATTTCTGGCTCTATTGCGTAATACTCGGCTTCGCCTCGGACGCTAGATCGCGTCTATGGCCCGCGGACTGGCACGAAGGTGTGAAGGAGATCGCGGTCAAGTCGCCTTATCTCGTCTCGCCCGATACCAACACGCGTATCGAGATGCGAGAACTCCAGTACACGTCTGCGGTGCGCAATGACGGCGTCTCGATCACCGAGTTGCAGGAACTCAGGAGCCAGATCATGAAAATGAACAGCAGGTAAGCGCTTATTGTTTTCTTTTTTTTTTCGACGGTACTTATTTCAAACAATTCGCCTCAACATAAAATCAATCAAATGATTTTACAGCAGATCGAGTGAGATCGCAGCTTACGTGGGTAAGCTCCAGTTCGCTCAGTGCACATATCTCCTATCGGTCTACTGGCTGGAAACATTGCGAGTGGCCAACAGTCCGGAGCCGAGTTTACAGCCGATCATGGAATACCTCAGCGACACCGAGCTCCAGAAGGACAAAAATGGCATGTGGCAGTGCATCTGCAGCGTGGGCGACTCCGTGTTCGCCAAGTTCAAGGACGTGATGCAACGCAAGCCGAAGAACGAGCAGCGAGAGCGCGAGCTCGAGAGTCACGCCCAGTTCCTGCTCGTCTACTTCAACAACGTCCACAAGCAGATTAGGCGAGTGGCCGATACGTATCTGAGTGCTCTCGTCGATGCCTTTCCCCACCTGCTCTGGAATTGCCGTGTGCTCTGGTGCATGCTGGACATACTTCAGGTGCTCTCGTTCTCACTGCAGCTCGATCCGAACGAGGAGACACCGGTGCTCAGAGTCCCGGAAACCCCATACAGTATTCAGCTCATGGAGACTCTTGATGCCAGAGAGGTGTGACTATTGGTTATTTTCTGTTTCAAATATTATATTTTTAAAAATTTTCAAAGTAACTCTCATGCAAAACCTGCGAAGTAATATATAGAGGATTGAAATTACTAATCACATTTTCTAATCGCAGAGTATCGTGAAGGACTTTACCGCAAGATGCAAAGGTATCGTGCAGGAGGCGATGAAATGGGCGCCTCAGGCTACCCGGTCCCACTTACAAGAATACATAAGGCAGTTCCAATCGTCCGGACTCTGGCATCACTCGGGATTGGCTCTCGCGACCGACTCGGTCCTGGAACTCGTCGATCTCTCCGGTGCAGGGCTCGGCCTCGGCCAGCCTACCGTGAGTATCCCGAAAAACTATGTAAGAAACTGAGAAATTATTGTTAAGCTTCTGCACATTGCTTCAGCTTCGGTGGTTCGAAGTACAGACAGACACTCTGAGAATGTCACATAAAGTTTAACATATTTGCTGATTTCTTTTGTAAAGTTATAAAATTATCAGCTGCTTTGCTCGAATGTTTCGTTCGTCAGTATATAACTTTATCTGCACTTAAACAAACATTTTGAATTAAAAGTCACTCCAAATTATCTATACAGAGCAACTCGTTGGACAAGCGGCCCCGGGCCAAGGGTGCTAGTTCCTGGCTACTATCCATGATGACTACGCGCTCGTGGTACGCCGGCGAGGTCGCCGGTATGATGAATCTGGTGCGCGGCGAAGCTGCGACTAAGGACGGACAGCAGCCGAGCGACGAGGAGAGCACGAACCTTCTGGTGGACAGACTAGTCAACGAGCTCTGGCGCGCCTGTCGCAACAGCGACGACAATCAGCATCACAGTGCCCTGTGGCGAGCTACCGCCCTACTAATATCCAGACCTGGTGAGTAAATTCGCCGTATTCTCTTTCACTGCACCGTTACATATTAAGGAGAGGATCTGCATCGTTATCGGGTCAAATCTGCACTGCAGGCATCCACAGGCGCCTGCTGCACACGGTGGCCTGGTCGCAGATCGAGCTCTTCACCAAGTCGGCGATGACAACGGCGGTCGAGTGCTGGCAGTGGATGCTGACTGCCCGACCGGATCTCAAGCTCCGCTTCCTACAGGAGATGCTCGCCGCCTGGCAGTACACCGTCGATAAGCGGATGGGTCTGTTCTCCGCGGGATCCGAGCAGGTCAGCCCGCTGGCGGTGTACGAGGGCTGCCCTCTCGGACCGAATCCTCCGCTCGTCAAGCCCCACGAGATCTGGGTGAGCTTCATCGTCGACCTCGTCGAAACTGCCAAGTACAGCTGCCAAGAGAGCGTCGAGATGATCGGCCTGCTTCTGCATCGCTCGCTACCCATGAGCGTCGGCCACGAGGCCCAACTCAACAGGCACGTGGCCGCCGTCGGGGTGCGCTTCAAGCTCCTCTCCTGCGGTCTCATACTCCTCCAAGCGGACATACTGCCACGCTCGCTCGGCAAGAATGTGCTGCGCGAGCGCGTCTACTGCAACTGTCTGGACTACTTCTGCCGCGAGAGGCAGAGCCCGACGCAGGAGCCGGAGCAGCTGAGGGAGGACATCGCCACGCTGATCAGGTTCTGGCAGGTGATGCACAGCGAGAAGAAGTACCTGATGATGCGGAGCGGCGAGGCCGACTTCGAACTGGTCCAACCGGTGCCAGCCTTTGTCGGCCACGACTCATTGGGCGGCTCCTCGGTCAGCGGCACTGGCAACGAAATGGCCAGGTCGCCCGCCTCCAACTGGATGGGCACCGTGCCCCTCTCCGCCAGCAGCAACACACTCAGCAAGAGGAGCAATCGCAGCAAGAGGCTCGTCACAGCGAGCGTCTACGTCAAGGATTACATAAGGAAGCGGAATCTCATTCTGGAACTGTTGGCCGTGGAGATCGAGTCGCTGCTGGTCTGGGCAAATCCAGGTGGCAGGCAGGACTTGACGATACCGGGTGAGCAGAGCATAGCCGAGTGGCGCGCCAAGTCGATGAACGATCGCTGGCGGGATTACACGCGCCTCGCCTGGGAGATAAGTCCCGTGCTCGCGGTATTCCTGCCTGTCCGACTCAAGAATTCCGATATCATCATAAGGGAGGTCTGTAGGCTCGTTCAGCTGCAGCCCGTACCGGCGATGCATGTGCCCGAGGCTCTTCAATACCTCGTCACCACCGAGACTCTGCTTAACGATGCGCCCAAGGTTCATTTGAGTTTTATATATAGTACAAAATTATATTATGCCATTCAGAAAGTATTAATTAGACTTATCTACCGTTGAACTAATGAATTTTCAGTTGGTCTATATGCTGACTTGGGCCAGATGTTCGCCGATCCAAGCTTTGGCTTACTTCTCTCGTCAGTTCCCACATCATCCGATCTCCGCGCAATTCGCCGTCAACGTACTCGAGAGCTATCCGGCTGATGCTGTGCTCTTCTATATCCCACAACTGGTGCAGGCAGTCAGGCACGACTCGATGGGATACGTCACGGAATTCATCAAGGCAATCGCCAAACGTTCACAGGTACATGTACATACATCATACATGTCTGATCGTTTATTCAGCTGAACACTGTATTTCTCAATTTGAACAATAATAAACGTACTGAAAACCTATTGCTTATAGGTCGTGGGGCACCAGCTGATCTGGAACATGCATACGAACATGTACATGGACGAGGACAAACAGATAAAGGACCCAAATCTCTTTGACACTCTAGATGCGCTGGTGAAGAATATCGTAAGTGCATTATCTGGACCAGCCAAGCAGTTCTACGAGCGCGAATTTGACTTTTTCGAGAAAATCACGAGCATTTCCGGGGATATCAGGCCTTATCCCAAAGGACCGGAGCGCAAGCAAGCTTGCCTCGCGGCACTCAGAAAAATCACCGTTCAGCCAGGCTGTTATCTACCCTCGAATCCCGAAGCTATGGTCATCGACATCGACTACGAAAGCGGCACGCCTATGCAGAGTGCCGCCAAGGCACCATTTTTGGCTAGATTCAAGGTTCAAAAGTACGGCATTAAAGAGCTGGAGAATATTGCTATGGCTGTATCGGCCAATGGGAAAGTCGAGGTTAAGAGCTCGGGATTGGAGAGCTGGCAAGCAGCGATTTTCAAGGTCGGAGACGATGTCAGACAAGACATGCTGGCATTGCAGGTCATCAGCATCTTCAAGCACGTCTTTCAGCAAGTAGGACTGAACCTGTTCCTGTTTCCGTATCGAGTTGTAGCCACTGCCCCTGGGGTAAGCGAGAGACCAGGATCGCTGAGTTCGATCGCATAATTGATTTGTTGAATCAATGTCTTTCTTTTACAGTGTGGTGTTATCGAGTGCGTGCCCAAGGCTAAATCCCGCGATCAACTTGGTCGACAAACTGATTATGGGATGCACGAGTACTTTTTATCCGTATATGGTGACGAGACGTCTAAAGCCTTCCAGAATGTCAGACGAAACTTTATTAAATCTATGGCGGCTTACAGCGTCATTACGTACCTACTGCAGATCAAAGATAGACACAACGGAAATATAATGATAGACGAAGAGGGACACATCATTCACATTGATTTTGGCTTTATGTTCGAAAGTTCTCCCGGTGGTAATTTAGGATTTGAGCCGGATATCAAGCTGACGTATGAAATGGTGCTCGTTATGGGAGGAAATATGGAAGCTGCACCTTTCCGTTGGTTTATGGAGCTTTGCGTCCAAGCATTCCTCGCGATAAGGTATTTAAAGTATCTAGCTTTAAATCCACTTAAAATAAAGGAATATTAATATTAATGCACAGTTATATTTTCTAGACCATATCAAGAAGCTATCATATCTTTAGTCTCCCTTATGCTGGATACGGGTCTGCCCTGTTTCCGAGGTCAAACAATCAAGCTCCTACGAAGTCGATTCGCACCCACATCTACTGATAGAGAAGCGGCGATCTTTATGCTAAATGTTATTAGAAACTGTTATCAAAGCATCCGCACCAAGACGTACGATGTGATACAGTATTATCAAAATCAAATTCCGTATTAAAAGATAAAAATGCGGAGATATTGTGCGAGATAAATTGTATAACATAATTATTGAAGCCACGTTTCTTGGAATAATTATTTATTACAAGTTGTAACATGGAAATATTATTGATGATGTCAAAGATTTTACATTTTTCGTGACAGTCTAAGTGTTAATGTGGTTCAAATTGGCACTATTTGCCTTTGACTTGTATGTAAAGTATGTATGTAGTTAGCAGAGTACTTAATAAGATGTAACATTCCTTGTTGTAGAACTAATTTGTGAACTGTTGCTGGTTAAAGATTACAAATATAAATTATTTAAATAATGTTTATTTTTATCATTCACCTCTAACTAGCTGTACTAGGTTATTATGAAAAGAATTTAAAGGTGGAAATTTAAGAACCCTATGTAACGAAAAAAAACATTAGATACATATTTTTTTTATTATTCAAATTTAATAAATTATTTTTATATAATCAATGACTAGTTTAATAACTGGTTTAATACAAAGTCCATTTGCTTAGTTAATTCACCGATCGTGATTAGATACATCAGTTATGCTTACATGTAAGATTAAAAGCAACTTTCATACTCATGAAATTGAAAGTTGAAGTTATAATTCAGCTATGAATTTAGAATTGAGAAAGAATATACTGCTATACGAAATAAGAATCAGTGTATACCTATACTGGGCTGAGCCAATAGCCATAAAGAAGTTTTATGACGGTCATGATTTGCATTCCGTCAGTAAATTCAGTTCAGATGGGCGACGGCACTTACGGCAGCGGGCAGACCGGGTCAAATTCTCTTCAAAGTTCAATGGCGGCGGAGCAGTCCGCAGACATTGAGATTGACAATGTTTTTAAATAGTTAAAGAAAAAAGTTATTCCTCGGGCAAAAAGTTAAATGATGGCGGCCCTCGTCTGCGGGAGGAGAATCCTCTCTATGAGGAACAGCTTATTCAAAACTCCCAGGAGACAAGATAGTGGTTTTTACGTTCTGTGAGTATTTTCTTGAGGTTAGGTTTCTTACAACCCCTTCACCTCTCACTACCTAAGTATATTGATTCATAAAACGCAATTTTTCGTCATTTTCGTACCTTTTCAAATTTCTATAAGTAACTTATGTACTTAGGTGGATTTGTTATGTCATTATAATTTTTTTTGTAAATGCTTCATGTTTATAAATTTTATCATTAATCTGCTAATTTTAAATGAGTATTATTTTAGATATAAAAATAAGTGTAAAAATCTTTTGTAATTATGAAATTGTAGATCTTTTAATTTTTCAATCATTACATATCACTAATCTGTTAATAATAGTCTACCAGAAATTGGCGAGGATTTACCAGAAAAAAATCCACTTTTGAAGGAAGACACATTACTTCCCGAATTCAATAGCTTTTCAATAGAAAAGTGTATTGCATCTATTGGAAAACAAACATTAGAATTTGAGCAAGGAGTCAAAGCATTGGAGAAAGATATAGAAGGTATAAAGTTAAATTTAAAACCATTTTTATAATTTAAATCTTTAATAAAAATAAAAATGTATTTTACAGAATCAGAAAAAATAAATATTTTCAATGATTTATTTGAGCCAATTGAAAAATTGGAAATTCCTTTGCAAACTACATGGGGAATTTCAAAAGTTTTATATTTGGGAAATCAATCTCTAATGCCTACAAAATCTTATCTCAGTATTCACAAGAGGGCATGGAGAGCTGTCTCGCATAAGTATACCAGTAAAACCATTTATGAAGCTTGTAAACGGATAAATGAAGATACAAAAGATTTAACAGATGAACAAAAGCGCATTATAGCCAAATATATACTTGAAGGAAGATTTAATGGACTGGATCTTAGTGAAAGAGATGCAGAATTTCTTCAAATGTATATAAAAAATATAAGTGTTAAAACTGATGAATTCAGACAAAAGCTTGAAACTGCAACAAATCTATTTAAACACAAAGTCACAGAGGCAAATAGAATGAAAGGTTTTCCAGAAGAATTTTTGAAAAGTGTAGCCATTGATCCTGCACAATACGAAGTTGGACCATGGATCATTACTCTCAAGCCACATGTTGTTCAAACATTTTTGGGTAATTTGATAAAATTCTTCACAAAAATTTAAATTTTTCTATAGCTATGAATTAATATCTGTACATTATTTCATAAATATTACTTTTCATCTTTATAAATGATAAATTTAAAAAAATATTACCAAAATTTCCTTATTGTACTTTTTTTATTTCAGAATATTGTCCAGATTCATTATCAAGGTGGAATATTTGGCAGGCTAGTGTTTTAAGATGTTCAAATTATGGAGATCAGCTATTGCAAACTAGTTCAATTGTAAATGGAATGACGACTGACAGATGTGAATTAGCAAAATATTTGGGCTTTAAGGATTTTGCAGAGATGAGTATGCACACGAAAATGGCTGGCAGTATGGAAAATGTTAACAAGTTTCTTGAAACCCTTTTACAAGCAGGTAATGCAAAAGCTTCTGAACTAATGTATTACTTCAAATGATGAAATTCAAACTTTTATGAAATGTTTTTTTAATAAATATAGAAAACTAATTCTACTTCATACAATTTTGACAGCTTTTCCACGTCAAGTACAAGATCTTAACGAGCTAACAGCTTTCGCTCGGGAACGCGGTTTTGACGGTAGACTAGAACAGTGGGATATTCCTTATTGGGCAAGAAAACAAAAGCGAACGTTATACAAGTAAGGTTTTCTCATAATCAATCTCTATAGAATAATCATGACTGTTTAAAATTAATAATCTTCTGTCAATTTTAGTTACGATGAAGAGGTCCTAAAGGACTATTTCCCTCTACCAAAAGTCTTGGCTGGTGTATTCGAATTAATTAAGAAACTATTCAACGTGGAGATCGTAGAGCGTGAAAAAGTGGACGTGTGGCATCGCGACGTGCGTTTCTTTGATGTCTACGACCTCGACGTATCCAACTCTGAGCCTATGGGCAGTTTCTACTTCGATCCGTATGTTCGAGAAGATAACAAGTTATCAGTCAGTGGAAACTCGGGCTGGGTGTTATTGATCAGAAACAAAAGCGACTATTACGGAAATAAGCCGCTAACCTCCATCGTATTCAATTTCCAGCCCCCGACAAAGGATGGGAGACCTTCATTATTGAGTTTCAAAGGAGTACATTCGCTTGTCGAAAATGTGAGTTCGATTTTTACTGATTCTCAGAAAGCGAAATGCAGCAAAAGAGCTCAGAAGGTGTACAGAATAAAAATGTAACTAAAATATTTTCCCTTACTCCCTTAGTTCGGTCACATGTTGCAGCAACTTCTAACGAGGGTTAAATCAGCAGAAGTCGCCGGTCTTTCAAACGTCGAGTGGGACGCAACAAATACGAGTAAACACTTTATGGCCCACTGGGTATATGAGCCCCAGGTTCTGCAAAGCATTAGCAGTCACTATCAGACTGGTGAGCCGATCGATGACGAGGCCATTCAAAATTTAAGAAAAGCACGTACCCATATGTCTGGTTACAACTTATGCAAGGAGTTGTACCTGTGCAGATTTGATCTAGACTTACACTCAGTGTAAGTATAATATTTTAATGATATACTGGGACGTATATTAATAAGTTTCAAGAGCAAGTTGTATTTTGAAGGATAAAAGATTATTTATTAGATAATTCTATTTAATTTTGCTTGTTTTTAGTAAAAGACCTTGGGAGCATATTATGAAGAAAGCATGGAAGGAACATTTTGTGCTACCTGAAGATAAAAAAGACTCTCACGTGTGTTCTTGGGATGCTATATTTGTTGATAATCTTGCTGCTGCGTACTATAGGTTAGTTTAATTATTTAAAGTTACTTAGCAAAAAATATACTTTAAAAGTTTTGAAAATACATTTTCAACAATTATCGATAATCATTTCAGTGACCTCTGGTCGAGAATGCTAGCAGCAGACGTGTACAGTGCTTTCCAGGAGTCGTCAGTTAATGACGAGGATCAGCGTAAAATTGGCAATCGCTACAAAGAGACGTTTTTAGCTTTAGGTGGAAGTATACCCGCAAGCGAAGTTTTCAGACGATTCCGGGGTAGAGATCCAAGCCTCAAAGCCCTCATCAAGAACTTGAACCTCAATTGAGCCAAACAAAAACTATGTTATGAAGAAAAATTAATCAAATTTCAATATAGAAGCACCGAAATGATAGCTTATTTAAATTTGATGAATTTTTCTTGTACAAGAAATCCGGTACCTATTACTCGCTTTTTTTTCAGCGGGAATGGGATTAAGTGATATGGTGAGACGAAAAATGAAGCAGTAGTTATATATTTATATTGCAAATATATTTTACTCGCAAGATCTTATTGTTGTTATAAACATAATGAAGAGATAATAGAAATTTTGAGAGAAATAACCTGAAAATGTTATAAATTTCGCTTGTAGGCGCATTAAGTCACCCATTAATTTATGTAAGAAGATTACGATTTGTAAATATAAAACATATACTTATTATCACTGTTCTCTTTATTAATAATGGTACATCATGGTTTTCATAATGTATTTTTTATACTTCCATAATCCATAATTAAAAATTCGTAAATACCTGTGTCTAATGAAAAATATTATATCTTAAAAGTATATTTTTAGGTTTCTATAGATTCATCATGATTTTTCAAAGAAAATAAGAGAAAATAAAGTATATACTATTAAATGAGAACATTTTTTATATCTAAGTAGTTTGATGGTTCATAAAGTATAAATGAAAATGTCTTTTATACTTTTTTAATGATTAACTTTTACAAAATGTCCTTGCTTCAATGATTGAGTCTATCAAATAAATTAGATCATTAAAATCGATTATATCATTAATACTTGATTTAGCATATTACTTGGTACATAGTCAATAATTATCTTGCATTGCATATGATTGTTCTTTTTTTCTATTGCACTCTTCCTAGCTTCAATTGCAGAAAAGTTTTACAAATTGTTTTCTGGCAAATACTATAACCACAATAGTAACATTTGTATTTACAAAGTTTCTCGCGCAACTATCATCACAGATAAACAAGGTTCACATAAAATGCAGCACGAAGAGTTATGGTTTATAAATCTACCTTAAGTAGAATTGAAAATTTTTAAAAATAAAGTGCATAATCATACATGTTATTTTCTGAAAATTATCAAGCTAACGCACAGGCAATAATGGTAATGAAGAGTAAGATTATGATGACCCAATATCCCCAAACTTTATCCGTTCGGCTAATCGTTCGTATCGTCCGAGTACCAGCTATCAAACGCTCGTCTGTGGTATCCATGTGGTCTGCTAAATCATTGATTATTTCTACAAAAAAGATACATTAAATTAGTTAAGTTACTTTCTTTAAAATGATTTAAATC
Organism: Megastigmus dorsalis; assembly: GCA_900490025.1. Taxonomy (NCBI): domain Eukaryota; kingdom Metazoa; phylum Arthropoda; class Insecta; order Hymenoptera; family Megastigmidae; genus Megastigmus; species Megastigmus dorsalis. The sequence continues at coordinate 27,619 of UELU01139336.1, read as the reverse complement.
AAATAAAGTGGTTAAAATAATGGTTGTGCAAATTTCTAAGAAATGTCTACTTACCATTATGATTATCTACTTCAGTATTGATAGACTGTGCAATTTGTTTTTGCCTTGAAATTATTTTAGATAATTGTTCTAAGCCCTCTTCTTGCTCTGAAAATACATAGAAATTTAAAATAAAATCTTTGTTTTCATAAAACTAGGTTTAAACATTTCAAAGTTTCTTAGGAATCACATTTAAAATGTTTTAATATTGCACTTTAACTAAATTAAATACAGGCCTAAAAATGCTTATTAAAAAAATCTACTTCTTACCTTCAAGCAACTGTTGCTTCTGATTTTTGAGGTCATGAACAGTGACATTAGTACCAATGAGTTGTTCATCCTCATCGTCATCAATACCCCAGCTTGTTGTGCCCCCATCTGCAAATGCAGATGTTGTTGGGCCCAACAATCTTGCTCGTGAAAGTGCCAAGTCGTTAGTTTTTGATTCATATAACCGCTGAAGCTGAAAGTCCTTACTGTGCAGCTGTTCCACCTGTCTTGTCCTTCGTTCTGCTTCTTCTACTGTTCTGTTTATTTAGTATACATAAGGAAATATAATAAAAATATATTATGCAAAAATTTTGATTTCACTTAGATTTCATAAACGTATACAAATGCTTTGCAACATAAATCACTTACATATAGTATGTAGCACTCAATACTAATTACCTACTGTGTTAAATGTCTTTCACTAATAGCAATGAAACAAATTAATTAGCTTCTAAATTTTCTCAAACAATTTTTTTTAATGCTCGAAAAAAAATGGGTAAATATTTATTACAATATGCTACAGCCAATATTTTAATCTTAAATGTTGTTTAAAGTTTGAATTTGTTTATGAAAAATAAAACTAAATAGCAGCAGAGATTCTAAAAGCAATATATAAATTTGAAGGATACATGGCATGTTGTCTGCAAGCCTCGTTCACTTTACTTTTTAATTCTCGTATTTGAGTGCTATATTGCTTTAATCTTATTCGAATATTTGCTGAAAGACTGGCAAAAGTCTGAGACGTTCTTAACTCTCGGTCTCTCAATGTCAGCTGCTCCATAATCTCCCTGAACAAGTTATCGCAGGCTTCATACTCGTTGAACCTGCAAAAAATTGCATAGGATAATTAATCAACGGCTCAAAAAACGAGAAGAAAAATCCAAGCTGGTAATCTCATCTGCAGTGTTTTACCATGGATCATTGCCATCGATGTAAACAAGTGCCATATTTGCGTCGCTTCAGAAACTACAGTCTCGCTCGTTCTGATAAGGTGTGATTTGATAAAACGAGCTTTGAAGAAACTAAAAAGCACCGCTGGCATTCCTCGTCACATCGCACTGAGTGGCGATGACAAAGCAAAGCACGTGGTGTCTGTTTCTAAACGGACAAAGAAATTTAACAACACTTAATCACTACTGCTCCGTTTACTTTTTTCTTGTTTTTCTCACTGTATGCATGTGTGTGGTTATGTTGCTTCAAAGTTGAAACGCGCAGGCGCCCAGTTTATAAATATAAGACATATATGTATAGATATATAGACGTACAGTAGGTAGATTTAAAGAAAAGTTACATGCACAGTGCACACAGCTGACTGCTATAAACACACTGTTACTAGCTATATACATCTTGTACCGAACTCCCGACAGTCCCGCGACTCGATAAGAGTATATTACGATACAAGTGCGGTAAGTGGCACTTTACGTGCGCTCGGGCTCTAAAAGTCTAAACGTCGATGTGCTTTGAAGGGCTGCTTACGACACGAGTATCGTACAATATTTTATAACTCTGACTATAGTGTAAATCCGCTGTCACGCCTATTCGTGGCGTAAGCAGCCCTTTATGGCACTGTAAATTAGCATAAGCACGGTGCCTAATAAAGGGCTACGCCATAGATAGACGTGACGTACGTAAGTGAGGATTTACGCCACGCAGTGCTATAAAATAATTTCCAAATTAGTTACAATGAACTTTTATTATTAGAAAAGAAAATTACAAAAAAATATGCTCTTTCCGATATATTACGTGTTAGTTAGTAACTGTTTATAACTATTATAAAATGTCGGAATAGAGGAATTAATAACAATTATCAACAGTTTCTAACAGTTTTTCACATTTGATAACATCAAACACTTTTGCAACCAAAATGTTATTAGAGGAGAAATTTATAAATGTAAGTAACTGTAAATAACTATTGATAACTGTCAATAAGTGTTACAAACTGTTTATAATAGTTTTAATCTGTTAAATTCTAAAAACTTTTGGCTATTTAAATTTGTTTCAAAATTTATAAATGTTAATAACTGTTAATAAGTAAGTGCCTGTAACAGTTAAAACTTTTTGTAACGGTTTATAATTGTTATTAATGTCTCTATTCGGACATTAATTATATAATAGTTATAAATAGTTTTTAATAATTATTCACGAAACAAATTTCCATTAGGGTAGATATATAGTTTACAGCATTTTAGTCTGGCACCTATAATTACATCAAAAAGATCTGCTTTTTTCAAACGTTATGAAAAATATCCTAATGTTTAAAATTATTAAAATTTTTACCTATATAATACAGAGACCATAAATTATTATAAAAATTACTTATAAAATTACTTATATAAAAGACGAGTGCAATATACAAGTATTGTATGTATATATACAAACTGCAAATGAAAAAACTTACATTTTTATTTTTTTGGTGTAGGGGCAACTGAATCTCCAATTTACCTGAATTTACCAATTGCGTCTATGAGAATATTTAAATATTAGGTTCTAAGATTGGTTTTATATCAAAAATACCTTTTACCTTCGCTCTATTCAATGCTCCCACTCGGTGCTAATCAGCGATGAAGGTACCTTATATACGATGTGTTTGTAAACGAATGACATGTAATATTTTACAGCGGTGCTTGTGGCAATCGGCCGAGATTTTGGGCTCGAACCCGGCCGGAACCTCCGGATTAAGAGTCCATAGCTCTGCTGACCGAGCCACCGTAATTCTCTGACTCTTTATTTAATTATTCGATTTATATTTAATTTGATCGTTCAAATTAAATATAAATGTTTATTTTAAATTTTAGATTTGTAATGCGCTCATGTACACCAGCACTATAAAGTTTTTAATATTATGCCTCTTTACGTTTTCAGTAAATAAAATAAATAAATAAATAATAGTTTAAAAGGTGTTTTGAATAATAAGAAAATGCGTATTTTCATCAATTATATTTTATTATATAAAAGTAGGAAATACGTAGTACTTAAATAAAACTATTCCGACTCAAATTATGAATTACAAATGTTTTTCATTTAAATACATTTTAATAGTATATAGTATTTAATAATAGTAATAATATTTAATATTTTTATATTTATATTTAATTAAAATTAATATATAATAAATAGGTAGTACATTATTTTTCCGCGTACCAGTAGCGCCTAAGGTACACCTTTCTCTACCGGCACCGGTCAAAAAATGTATACTTTTGCGCTGGTATGACAAAAATATTTTTTTTCTAATTAATTTATTAATACTTGTACATAAAACGAAAAATCTAACTTTTTACATGTTATTACTATTGTTGTTAAATAAAAATAATTATTAGTCATTATAATTGGTTCAAAATTTACTTTTAATTAAAATACTTAAATCTTCATCATTTAAGTATGAAAAAATTTTATCTATGCAACTATCCATTAAATTAAATCTAATAAGTAATTGTAAAGATTCTTTAGCAGATTCTAGCAAAATATATCTTGCTATACCTTTTTTATATTGCATTCTGAAAACAAATCCATATAATGGAAATTGTTCTTTTAATCTTTTATAATCTAAAAATTCTTTGAATGTCTCATTTTTTACATGCTTAGTCATTTCTTGTGAATCCTTAAATATGATATCTGAAAGTGATGTATAATTATCAATCTTAATGCTTTTCATCTTTTCCAATTCATATTTACAGTCAAGAATCGTATCATCATCACATAAATTATAATAATCATAACCATCGTCTTCATTGAGCTTATCAAAAACTTGATAATCAGAGTCATATAATTTAAACATGGACATATACGATTTTCTCAAACGGGCATAATATAGCTTATTACTTTTACTAAAGTAGAATTTAATTACTATCAGTTTTTGTATATGTTCTTCAAGAATTTTAAAAACTTCTAAATAAATCTCAGAGCTACATTCTGGTATCAAAGATTTTTTTTGTACCAATTCCCAAAGAAACTGGAGCACACTGACATCTTTATTATCACTGATGTTAATATCAGCACCATAATCTAATAGCTGGATGAGACCAGAAATGTTATTGTTTTTAATAGCTGTGTATAGAGCAGTTTGACCAGTGTTGTCTTGAATATTTACATCACATTGATTTTGCAATAAATAACTTAATATTTTACTTGAATTCTCTTGTGTAGCAGCAATAAATAAAGGAGTTCGTCCTTCACGATTTTTTGCATTTACATTAGCTCCCTTATTAATCAATAATTCAGCAATCTTAAAAGAGTTTCTATCATTTGGGTTTTTCTTCCCACTGAAAAATGCAATGCTATGAAGTGGACTGCATAATTTCGAAAAGTTAACAAGATTGGGATCTGCATTGTACTTCAAAAGTATATTAACAACTTCTCTGAATCCTGATGTAACTGCTGCATGAAGTGGTGTATGACCAGCTTTATTCTGAATATTGATATTAATGCCTTTGTTCAAGAATACTTCTGCTATTTCCACAGCTTCAGCTGGATTTGTATTTTCATAGGAATTAGCTATAAGATGCAATATTGAATCACCTTTGGAATCAAGAATATTAAAATTAATATTGTATTTCAATAGAGTACAAATGACTTTCTTGCGGCCAATAGAAAGTTGCTTTAATGCACTGTTGGTAAGAGCAAGTTTTTTATCATTTGAGTTGGTTCTGGGTGTTAAATTTACAACATATGGATCAAAAAGCAATGGTTTGCCGAATTTGTCTTTACAATTTACATCACTGTGATGTTCTAAAAGTAGTTCAACAATAAGAATTTGTTTATTAATACTAGCCTTCCATTTAAGCAATTCTATTTCTTCAGTAATATGCTTCATATTTTTCTGTGAATTATCAACAAAGTCTTCAAATAGTTCATTAAATTTATGATAATTTTGTCTACATGCTAAATTGAGAGGTGTTAGTCCATTTTCTTCAAGTATATTTACATTAGCTTTATGCTCTAAAAGTAGTTGAACTATATCTATTCTATTGAATTGGCTAGCAAAATGCAAAGCTGTAAAACCAGGCCAATTTTTTGATGTCATATCCACATTTGCATCAACATTAACTCCACTTTCTAAAAATTTTCTTACCAAGCATAAATTGTTTCTTGCACATGCTATATGGAAATGTGAAAGTCCATATTTGTTGATACAATTTTTAGGTTTTTTGTCATGCACTGAAAGTAACAAGTCGATAATTCTATTATCTTTAGATTTAGCAATGAATGCTCGATGTAAAACAGTATGATCTTCTTTATCTTTCACACTAACTTTAGCTTTGTGTTGTAATAGTAAATGAATTAATTCATTATGCTTACATTCAACTGCTAAACATAAAGGAGTCCAACCCATTGCATCTTTTATATTAATGTCAACATTATTTTTTAACAATAGTTCAACTGTCTTTATACAATTGTACTTTACTGCTATATGCAGAGGAGAGTAACCACCTAATATGTTTGCATCAAAGAAGATTTGACTATTGACATCTACTTTACATTCCAAAAATTTCTTTACAACTGCTTGATCATTTCTTGAACAAGCTATATGAAAATGAGAAACTCCTTTATCGTCAACTGGATTAACAATGATGCAAAAATTAGGAACTTCATTTTCACCAATTGTACTTTTAACCTTTTTTATGTGTGCATTCAAAATCATATCCATAATCTCTTCGTTTTTTAAGCTCTTCAATGTATTACCTCCAACTCTGCTATAGTAATAGGCAAAGTGAAGGGGACTCATATTTTCTGCATTTTTTAATCCAAAATTAGCTCCACAATCTAGCAGTAATTCAACTGCTTCCACAGATTGATTTTGTACTGCAAAATGCAGAGGAGTGAATCCAGGCCATTTTCCATGATTAATATCCATAGAAACATTGACATTCATCTTTTTATCTACAAATTTCTTCAAAAGATTTACATTGTTTCTTATACAAGCTATGTTAAAGTGAATAACTTCATCATGGTTAGATGGGTCAATATTTTCTGTATGATACATAGAAAGCATCAAATCAACAATTTTGAAATATTGTTTTTTCATAGCTAGACAAAGTGCTGTTTCAGTATTGCTACCTTTATTTATAATTGAAACTCCTCTTGTCAATAATGTCTTAATTATCTCAAAATTTCCCAACTGTACAGCATAATGAAGTGGTGTCAAGAATGTATTTGTGATCTTACTTACTTTCTCATTTGGATTCACTCTGCATCCATAATTCAATAATAACATTATCATTTTTTTATTTCCTTCTTGTAAAGCTTGAATCAAAATGGTGTAATCTAAGTATTCCTCATCCAGCTTTAAACTATTTTTATTTAATAGCCTCTTTGCTTCCTGAAAATCATTATATTGTACTGCAAGCAAAAGCTGACTCATTGTGTGATAATGTTCAAGTTGATGATAATCTACAATTTATTTACATTTATTACGACACTTTGAATTTATTATGACTGAACTACTATTTGAACTTGAATGTTTTTTATTTTACTGAAACTTCTATGATCCACCTATAAAAAGTAGAAAATTTTTTTCATAAATATTCTAAATTCATATAAAATAATTAGAAGATAATGTTTATATTAAATTTACTTTCGAAAAACATCAACGAATCAAGTAGTTTTTTAGCACTTGTACCATGCTTTTATTGTTTACGTTAACCATACCTGTAATAACAAAAAAAAACAAAATTACGTCATTTTGTGATTAAACAGTATCGTACGCTTATCATTTTTGTATTTACAAAATCTAACCTACAACTTCAGGAATTTTGTTTATTTTTATTCTTAAAATAAAGTGTACAAAACTAAAATGAAAGCACTTGTTTTTCATTATAAGTATCTAAATTTATGAAGAACTATAAATAATTAAATAAATAATAGGTAGTATTTTAATAATAAACTTACATTTTATACTTTAAATGTAATTAGTTGTACACATATGATACAGGAGAAATCTGTATATAATATTATACAATATAACTTTCTAAATTATCAGTTCACATCATATACTGTGTCGCGAAAGATCTATCTTCATTCTTCGTTGATATATACTTATATTTATACCCATAACCGGAAGTTCGACAATGTTTTTCTCGCAAGACAATTAAATATATACCTATAATTAGAGATATTTAAGAACAATCTTTCTAGATTAGTTTTTGTTAAACATAAAACATTTGAACGTGTGCAACATTGGTTAAACATTAAACTACAGTTTCGCAGTAAAGATGAGAAAATCCCAGAATTACACGATTCCCGCCATTTTATAAAAGATGTGAGGTGTAGTATAAGATTATCTAACACAACACAAGTCACAACTATACTTACAAAATATAAATTTTTCATAGACAATATTATGTATTATTCATTTCAAATAAACATTGATGATAATTACATTAAAATATTACATTTACAAATATAAATTTTATAACTATAATTTAACTAATTGAAAACTCTGAACAAAAATTGAGATTTTTTTTATTTTATAAATAAGTGCCTGCTCTATACTTTAGATTAAATAAATAATAGATGAATGAATAAAATGATATTATCTTCAGTTTATCTATAAGAAGAATGAATTGTCTCTAACCTCAGTACTAAGAAAACCGGTAAGTAGTTTTTATTTTATACATATTATTTATTGTAATGCTACTTATTAGATTTAATGTTTTACCTCCTTCCTAAAAAAGGTATGTAGAAAATGTACGAAACTCCTGGTTATGTTTATAATATATACACCAGATTTTTTTGAAAAAATAAAAATATTTTACAATGTATTTATGTATCTTTATTCAATTATTTTAACTTTGTTCAAAAGAATATTTACTTAGGTAATAGTTAATTACTTTAATTAATTTTAATAAACTAATTTAAAAAAATTAATTTTAATACAGTAAAACTCTTATATTTTAATATTTTAAAACATTTAATATTAAAGCAATAATGAATTAGTGAAATAAGATTCAATCAAAGATAATTTTAAATTCAATATATTTTATTTTGTTTATGTAGGTATTTAACAAAGTATAAGGCATCTGAAGAATCGTGAATTATATTCGCTTATCAATGAAAGATAACACAGAATTTTTAAAATTGTAGTAAAAATAGTAAAAACTGTAGTGACAGTATCTGTTAAAAAAATTACTTTTTTGTTATTTTTTTATTTTCTTTTAGCAAATTTAGTGCAAATTACAGTGTAATTGTACAATGGAATTTATCAAATGAATGAATTAAGCATTTACAATTAATTAAAAAGTAGTTTTCCATTCTTTGCTGATGTAAGTACTTAATTATTAAGAAAATCTTAGATCGTAAGTATACCATTTACACTACTGTTTTAATGACATATAAATATAAGCCATGTAATACTGACACTGTAAAATGTAATTTTACAAAATTTTTGTGGAGATCTTACAATTTTCGAGTTTTTGATTGAAGTTGTTCGAAATAAAAACTTAAGAATCATAATAGTTATATATTAAAATCGTTTGAATTATTTATTGAGATAATAATAGATGATACAGACAGAGATACAAACAAATCAAATTCACAATCGTTTTTCAATTTTTCATACTCTTAAAAAATTTTTAGGCATTAGTAAAAAAAACTATGAGGTAGAAAACAGTAACTTTATCAATGTGCAAGTTGTAAGTCCTTAAAAGTAAAACAATCAAAAATAATACTGGACCCAGCCAATATCATGTTTTGTATAAAATAATTATAATTATTATTCTTTTTGAAAAAAAAAAAGAATTAAATCAGTTGTTTTAGAAATAATTTTCAAGCAAATGTATATACAGATACTTAAAAATGTAGGTATTCATACATAAAAAAAAACTGCTTGCAAATATAATTTTTTAGTGTGCAATTACATTCACAGGAGCTATATGAATTTTTTTCAAAAATAATTTAATGATCAACATAGTAGTAGATTAAATATCATTGGAACTTTTGTATAAAGCTAAATATTGTACATTAGGGGCTTTAATTGACAACTGTTGCAATTCGGTTTCGTTTTCTCTTCTGCTTCTGCTTCTGCAATTCGATTGCGTAATCTCCCGAACACTCTCCGACGTGACTATTGAGCTTGTAGATGCTCGACCAGCGAGTGCCACATTTGATGCATTTAAATAGTCTCCCTGTAAACACATGTATATGAGCGCAACGAAGATGCACCTCAAGTCTTTCCTTATTAAAAGTCTTATAATTGCAATGTGCACACTTGCGGAGCTGGAAAAACTTGTCGCAGTAGTTGCGCTGGTGAGCGACGAGCCAGCGATTTTGCTTGAAAGTTTTGTAACATGCATTGCACTCGAACGGTGTGTTTTCATCTTTTCGTTCTTCGCACGCTGTAAAGTCCATGACACGGTGCTGCTCGTAGACGTGCGCAGCGAGATCTTTCTCGGTTTTCGCCTTATATGGACAATCGGCACAATGGTAAGTTGGGACTATTAGACTTGTGCCACGACATTTCAATCGGTGGAAAATGAACGTCTCGGGATTGTAAAATGAACGATCGCAGCGGTTGCACATGAGATCGATGTAACGTTCCAAATGACGTTTCCTCACGTGTCGGCTGAGGTCGTGCATTGTAAGAAATCTACGGCAGCATCTTTGCTCACCACACTCATAGTATAAGTCGGAATTGCAATTGCGACACTTCCTCTGATTCCAATTCAATGGTGTTTTGCACTTGCACTCCGAGCAGTAGCCCGCTATCATGTTTATAACAGCTGAAAGTCATAAAGTCGTATTAAAATATTGTTATAAATGTTGATAGTCTTGCTATTACTGTATACCAGTCATACCTCTTAATTTATTTCCATCCTTAACTATGTTTTGCAATATCCCTTCAAGGTCCTCTGGCTTAAAATCATCTGCATGTTCTGCAAGTATATGCTCTCTCAATTCTCTTTTGAAACTCATTGTTATAGGACAAAATTTGCAATGAAGATTAGGTGACATTTGACATTTTGATTCGTGTTTTTTCAAGCTTGCACTCAGCTTATACTGTGTTCCACACTTCTTGCACCTTAAATCATCGTTTTCTTCAATAATACTGAATTCTTCTACATCTGTGTAAGATTCTTCCACATCACTGAGAGATTTTGCCATATCAGTGTGAGACTTTTCCATGTTAATTGGCGATTTTGCCACGTTAGTTTGCAATTTTTCCATATTAGTGCATGATTTTTCTACATTAGAGTGAACATGAACCTGTATTTGTACAGGATCTTCTGGGACATCATTTTTAGTCTTTTGATCTTCACCATCTCGATACATATTTATAGATTTATGGAATTTAGTAAGATGTGTGTAAAAGAGAGATAATGAGTTCAATGCAGTTCTACAAATTTTGCACTTGAACAAGAATTTTTTATTACACTTGAGGCACATGTTATCTAATTGCCTGTTGCCTAAAGATTCTAATCCATAACACTGTGGACATATGAGATGTACAAACGAGTTTAATGTTTCTGTAAAATACAAAAATAAAATATATTGTGCAATTTCATAATACCAATGCGAATGACTAGTTCAAATTCACTTTTCAATTCTTCTAATCAGATTTTTAGAATTAAATAAAAAGTAAAATCTTGCAGTAATATAAGAAATATAATTAATTTTAAATTTATATAAATTAGTTGATTGTTTACTGATCAATCGCTTAATAAAATATAGTTTTAAATTAAACAACTAAATAGACTAATATAGTAATACTAATATAGTAAACAATAATAATATTGTTCTTTTTGTAATTAAATAAAAATAGCAATTTTTTAGTTTGAATTTGTACAATTACCATTGTCATGACTAGTGATGAAAGTTCTAGAAGAAATCTTTCTATTTTGTTCTGATTCACTATCCTCTGACTCATTGCTAAATTCATCTGTAATAATGTTTTTGCCACATAAAATATTGCACCATAATGTTCATCCTCATTGCTTTGTATATTCAAGTTAAATTCAAATTACGGTTGTTTTACGAGTCAGTTATTTATTTTACATATGAATAAAAAGAGCCACATGATGTTCACCAGTTGGTGTAACTACGTATAATGACGAATATTATTATATAATAAATGTAAATTTAGATTAATATAACTAATTTGTTATGAGCACTCGAAAAAAAAAACGTAATTTGAATTTAATTTGAATAAAAGATTAATAATTGATGAATTTAAAATTTCTGTTTTGCAATATTTACCTAAATTTGAAACTGATACATTTTGTTTATTGAAATATTTAGGGTTAATCGTCTTAAGATTATATTTATCCTTTGATCTATTGAAATGTTGCTCATTATTTTTAGTTTTTAGCTGGTTATTTGCTGTAACTCGTAGATTATTTGCTAGCATGAGAATAAAATAAATAAATTTCTTCAATATTCATTTAAACATAAATAATTTTAGGTAGTAATGCACTTACCACCATAATCAGGCAAGTTAATGGTCGCATAATCTTCATCAGATTCTATATGAAGTATATCATTTATGCATGATTGTTGTGAAGTGTCAATAGAGGTAATCAAAACATCATCATCTGTAAAATTATTCAAAATTTTAAAGGTATATTATTATAAAAAATAATTATTAATGATCTTAATAGTTACCACATGGCAGCTCATATTCAACTTCTTTGCATGATGATTCACAAATACCTAAAATATCATTTTCTATTTCATTAAATACATTTTTGTAGCTAGTCTCATTGAAATTGTTACTAATATCTTTTTCATCATCTGAAATTTAAAAACAATAAACAATAAAATTTTCTTTAAATTAGTTGAAAATATTATATGATTATAATATATTAATAGGAAGACAAACCTGAAGATAAATTCACAACAATGATATCATTATCAGTTGGTACTTCATTATTAATTGAAAAAAATTCTGCAAATATTAAAAAAAACATAATATTTATTTTATTTGTTTATGTAGTTAGGAAAAATTTTTAATCTTCTATTAGAATAAATATATAATCAAACTTTTTATATTAAACTGACCATAATTATCAGAAGTATCTGGTGGAATTATTAATTCATCTTTAATAATAATGTCTTCTGCAGCATCTAAAAAATTACGAACAGATTTTTTAATTATCAAAAAAGGCTAGTTTTAGAAATTAAATTAACCATACTCTGCTTCTCAAAAAAATAAGCTATTAACAGCATAAGGAAATGGTTTATAACCAAAACAATTGGGTACCTGCTGCTTCATTTATCACATTGAGATTTTCATTATCATTTAAAGTTATACTATTTTCCAATAATGATGTACCTAGGAATGAAATATATATTTTTAGAAATGAAAGTTTGTCCATTTCATGAATATTTTAACTGAAAATGATATATTTATATATAATATTAAAAATAATAATTTTAATTAATGTTTAAAGATTCCTCTTAAGCAAACATTATACATGTAAAATTTTTTTAAATTAAATATTTTATGTTTTCATAGATTTGCACTTAGATTTTTATTTATTTTTCTCTACTCCGCATAACCTAAAAGCAATTGAAATCGAATTCGTTGAATTTATAAATATAATATGATACAATGATAACAAAACCATATAAAATTGTACATACATATTTCTTTAAAAAATGAAAAAGTATAATTAATAAAACGAAAAGTTAAGTTAATTAAGCCGGCAAAAATAAATAGCATCCCATAGATGTTAGATTCAAAGACTCACTTTTTTTAGTTGATCTTTTAAGAATATTAGGCCTTTTTCGTGACATGATTTGCGTTAATATAACGTTTGGTCCTCCACTCATTTTTTAAATCAACAAATACACTTTAAAATAAAAAAAATACGTTCATTGTTAAATCTAACGTGAAAAAGTGCATTCTAGGCTAGGTAAAGATAGCTGTTGTACATCTGTACACACGCGTCAAATGCATGTATATAAACATGTACCTACAGGTCTCTCTGCAATGTCTGTCGTGATGCCGGGTAGCAGCAGCACAGGATCGCAACAATGTATAATCGCGGCGAAGTTTACGGGTCGACTATACAATATTTTTCTTTTGCAAAAATGTACAGATGTAAGTACCTACTGCAGTTTATTTTTTGGAAATAACACCGGGTTTTCTATTATTAACTTTGGTAAAATATAGAAAACATAATTTTTTAAGAAAAGAAATTTGATACTTTTTGAATACTATTTACAAACGTAGATTAATATTTATAATAAATTTATCATTCAAATTTACTATTATAATAATTTCAAGCTATTTAAGGTATATATACAATTCATGCAATAAAATAAAAAGGTTTCTATAACGAAAAGCAATTTATTGAATGATCAATACAATTAAATATAAATTCGAATCGATATCGAACACAATTCTTACATAAAAAAAAACAATATATTCAATTTTTCATAATTTGAACTGTATCAAATTTTAATTAAAAAACAACAACCTAAAAGAGGTACTCAAACAGTTTTAAGCATTGCTCAAACTACTTTATACATTTGCTTAGTATTCTTATAAAATTTCCTTTTATTTTTAAATGTATATTTTATGATAAATTTCGCATTAAAAAATGCCCGTATAAATTCCAAAAATTGGACATATGCATGTATTTATATAAAAAATGTTTATGGCTATATTGACTAGATAGTGTGAATTAGATAAATAAAAAATTGATTTGTACAATAATAATAAATAATTTTAAAATGCATAACAAATAATAAATATAATTATTGGTCTTGATGAAAAACAGTTGATTGCTGATGATATAAAAATCAAAAGATATACATAATAATTTATCATGGTATAAAATAATCAGTCACATTTTATTGATAAAATTAAGTAACGATTATCTGTTAAAAAGAACACGCGATTAACTTAAATGATCTTATTCTTTATAGAAATAAGTACCTATAAAAAAGATTAATTGGCTGCCTAAATATATGAAGACAATATTGATTCCTTTTCGACTCATTTTGATAAATTTTCGTTATTTGATTCAATTGTTGTAGCTGAAGCATTCATCTTGCAGCCGTTCTCTAGATGTTTTTTGTAAGCCTTATCAGTCTTATATACGACAGTGCAATAGTCGCAGCTGAACGATCGTCGATTTTTGTCGTGCAACTTTTCCATGTGGTTCCTGAGATTGTATTTGTATCGCGTCTTGAAAAAACAAATCTGGCACTCGAAACGTGGCACTGCGCCGCAGGTTTTCTTGTGCTCGTTTATGTCGCCGACGAATGAAAACAGTCTGAGGCACTTGTTGCATTGGAAAGTTTGGTTGCCGTGTTGCCTGCGTATGTGGCGATAAAGCGCTTGTCGACTTTCAAACACTTTCGAACAATGAGTGCAATAGAAGCTATACAGAGATTCGCACTTGATGCAGTAACCACTGCGAGAGCGGAATTCCGTGGTCGTGTTACAAGTTGTACAGATTAATGCTCTCAGATTCATCATGAAGCCTGCGAAAGAGAAGACATTTACCGATATATATAATTTAGATATTTACACGACAGTAATTGCAACGAAAAAAATCAGATTCATACAAAATAACTTACTAGTTGATATATTTTTACCATCAGATGACATTGTAGTTTTATCTGTAAATTAATAATGTCATATTCTTATTATTGAGTTTAAAATTATCTTATGAATGAATTATAAACCAATGAATTTTCTTGAAAGATTTACTGAACGTCAGTTACATCCGGTTGGCAAAACAATGTTACGGTAAAGTACTATTTTTGTAGCCGGCAATATTCAATCATTCGTTTATGTCGATAAAATCGAAAAAATAGTAGTTTCCAATTTTTTCCTAACAGCAAAGTACTACACGTGTACGCAAATTAGAGTTTCCCACACTTCGTTAGGAAAATTAAAATACGCTACTCGTGCACGGTGTGCAAACCTTCTTTGCACACTTATAGCGTACTGCAAGTGTATACTTGTATGCTATACACATACAAGTGAAAGTGTGAAATGCTATTTTCACGCACTGTACGGAAACTTAAATTTGAAGTACGATGTTTTCGCACGGAATTGTAAAAAAGCACATTACCTTTGAATATTCTTTTATTGCACGCCATTTCGATTACTGCATTCTCAAAATTCTCCTGCTGCACACAGTCCTTGTGGTGCGAAATCAAGTGCTTCCTGAGATTCTCCTGAAACTTTGGTTTGTAAGGACAGAATTTGCACTGGTAGAACAGTATACCACATCTAAGCTCATGCTGTCTAAGACTTAGACTACTGTTGAAGCTTTTTCCACACTTGGCGCATTGCGCGACCGTTGGATAAAGTTCCATATGTTTGGTGCTTAGGTGTCGCAGGAGAAATATTTGAGTGGTGCACACGAATGTGCAATTGTCGCAGTAATATCGTCTCTTCCGCTGTTGGCACTGAAGTTTGGCATGTTGATAGATTCCCGAGTAAGAAGTGTACGTCTTGCTGCAAACTATGCACTCATACGTCATATCGATGTTGCACTTCTTGCATTTCTTTTGCAGCTTCATGTAGGTAAGCTTCTCTGTAAGACTGCATTTGGAACACTTTCGGATGAACACCTTAACCGGGGCTGTAATTCATATGATTTTTATAGGTTCAAGTCTGAAAAATTTTTATTTGTAAATTGTACTACAAATATGATTTCTTACTTAATCCCTTTCCACCTTGCAAAACTTTTTGGCATTGCAATTTGCTATGTCTGTACAATGCTGACATTGACTCATATCGAAGATTGCAAATATTACAAACAAACGACATATTCACTTTGCAGTCTTTGCAGATACATGTTATAGTCGCACTGAATACATTTTCTGTTTTATTGCACCTCGGACAGTTCAAAGTAATTGAGCTCAAAGAGTCTGTGGATATTGAATAAATTTTTTGTAAGGATCATCGCCCCAAGTTGTTGTTATTTTTAAGTGGTTGTCTTCTTTGATTTATTGTTATAGACTTACCATTTTTGTTTTGAATCCTCCTCTTGGGAACGTTAATTGGCTTCCTCGCACTGTATCTTGAAGTATCATTACCTAAAAATTAAAATAAATTGTGAAGCCTGTAACACTGTAGCAATAGTTAAGAAAAACGTTTAATAATACATACCCGAAGCATCGGAATCATCTGAAATTATAATTTCTTCTTTGATATATGATTCTTGTTGATTTCTTACTGGACAGTTCACTAAAACATTGGTTCATTTTTAATAATAGTTCATAAAAAAGAAGCATATTCGCGACACGAAAACTAAAAATTTTAAGAAATTTGTACCTGTATTTACGTAAATTTTCGTTCTATCACGCTTTCGCATTGCATTCCTAAATTTAAGTTTTCTCTTTCTAATTGTTGAATTTTCAGTAACTTCTATTATTTCAATATCTGGAATGTGGTAACAATATATATTATTAAAATAAAATACAATTTAAATTTTACTAAAGAGTTTATCTATCTTTGGTAAAATATTACTAACCAGAATCTTCACATGTACCTAGATCGATAATCTTTTCTTCCTTGCATACATTTTCAGCAGTATTTTGTATCGCTTCTGAAAAATGTAATGACAGTAAATCAGTGAATGACAGACTAATTTAAAAAATCTTTTCGTCACGAGCTTGATTTCTACCAGAGTAGCATAGTTCTTGTTATATAAATATTTTTTACCTGTCAGTCGATCATTCAAACTTTCGTTATCAGACATCTTTAACAATAGGCTTGCTCGAAAGTAGTGCACCTACAAAATTCAAATTAGGAATTGCTGAAATTAGAGAAATTTCGTATTTAAATTGAAATCCGATTTTTTATGGATCATTACTTTATTTAACCCGCGGAGAATGCATCCACTTTTTCATTCATGGAGAGCACTAAATTCACGAGTGCGATGGGCTTGAAAAAATTTCCAGATGTACTTTGAATTATTACTGAATTGATGTACTTAGAATATGCCGTTATAATTATTTACTCCCGACCACCCTGTAATAGCCACTTTCTTTCCCTTACAACAGGGAAGAAGTGGCATATTATTCCCTATGGATAGAATGAAATCTTTATTCCCCGTAGACTCAATTTTTTTTGTCCACAGGGAATATACATCTTATTCTCTCCCTAAGGAATAATAATCCACTTTCTTTCCCTCATAACGGGGGCAGAAAGAATCTTTTTTGCCTAGCGGGCCGAAAGTACCACTTTCCCGCCCGGGGCGGGTTTGAGACAGTGGTAATTTCGGCCTCGCTAGGCAAAAAAAT
>UELU01139335.1:74970-103134 GCA_900490025.1 Megastigmus dorsalis | reverse complement strand
TATATATATATATATATATATGCATATTTCGAGGGACATGGAGATTGTGGAGTATGGGATTTCGATTGATGTATCTATTTCTCTCAAGCATTCATTTATGTGGAATTTGAGTATTTTATAGGCACTTTTAAAGTGCGAGGAAAGAGGCTCTTATTAAGCTACGTCATTGTTTTTATATATTTATACTGGTGCATTGAAATTGGTTGATTATAACTTACTGATTTTTATAAAAGCATATAGTGTTGAATAAACCGAAAGTAGTATATGTAGCACAAATAGCAATTTATAATACTTGAGAATTTATTCTTAAGTTCTAAATGCCTAATGCTTAAAAGGTTTATAACAAATGAAATAGGTAACACCACATTACCCCAATTATTACAGCACTGCAGGCATTTCCTATACGTAGGCAATATAGAATGATAGCTTTGTAATGTAAATATATAATAGATCTGCCTATTATCATCAATGATTATCATCATCATTTCTATCGCAATTTCTTAACGATGGCTTTAGTATGCAATGCATATATAATACAGTTGTTCCCAAGCATCTATATAAATAATAATAATTCTATAAAGATAATAAATATGATAAAATTATAATTCATTCATATAATGTAATAGATATCAAATTAAGCTTGCACATAAACTGTACAAAATTAATATTTTGCAACATTTACTCGCGTTTCGTTGTATTCTATATCAGTTCTTTCGCGATGACAATATTCCATTATTAATATAATACAACGCAGTCGAAGAAATTCAAATAAATGACGCGCATTGCTGTAAATTAATCAGGAAACGGCTAATGACACGATTGAATTTTCTAATTAAAATTGCAGTTTGTAACGCGAAAACAGTCAGTCGCGCGCGGACAGAGATGTTTATCGTGTATTTGAAAGCCGGCGAAGGCAAAAAATAAATTAAGAAAAATTAATTAAAGCCCTGGGAACTCGGTGCTTACGAGTCAATCAAATTGGCAAAAAAAAAAAACCGTCACAATAATAATGAACCGGCTATTAATCAATTTTCTACGATATGCCGAGCGCTCGAGCGCATAAAAAAAAAAGCGGCATCCATCAAAGGTAACAATAATATAATGAAAACTCTTTTATTGACGTTTTTTGTACAAGCCTTCCGCCGCACCGACTGAAAAAAATCAACCCGACAAATTGAAGCTTTTCATTACACGCGGGGTGGGCTATGATTATTGCGAAAGAGCGGAAATTCACGATTCGCCATATCGTTAACTTGTTCATATTTAAATGTTCATTTAACATCGCTAAAGACTTTAACTTGATTTCGAACGCTGTTTATCTGGGTCTTAAAAATAAGATATGTGCCGAGTCGAGTAATGCACAACCTTTTATATACAAGATTTCCTCGCGGGAGAAAAATAGAAGGGAGTACATATAGCGGCCGACGAGTTGTTTATTCGCGCTTTCGAGATTTGGCGGAGACGGCGACGGAGTAGAAAAGACAATCCAGCCGAGCAACCGATCGCTCGGCCCTCTCTCTCTCTCCCTGTGTAAGCATTTCATTAAAGTTTCAGCAATACTTTGTCTACAGTTGTGCGCGTCACTCTATTTCTCTTGCGACTTGTCTTTTTCTGCTCGCGTAAACTTTAAGCGACTTTGCGGACGTATATACGTACGAACTTCGTTCCGCAATCGAAGTGTTTGCTTTAAATCTTTGCGTTGAAGAATATCACTATTTAGCGAGAATAATTGTTCAAGTTTATTATCGTTCGTTAATAAAGTTTATTTATATATGTAATCTATACATGATATATGAATAATTAACACGCACGCATATAGTATTTGTTTGTAGAATAAGAATCTATACTTGAATATGGTGAGTTGAGGCGGGCCAATCGTTAACGGAGGGAACAATAATAAGCCTGCCACGATAGCAATTACTTTAGCCGTCGGTACGCGCTCGAGCGACGCTTCAAGCTACGCCAACAATCGCGCCGACTGTCCTGCCCGTGGAGCGTCGCCCATCAGGTAAACGTCACCCGTACAATAATGATTTGGCCATCGCGATAATACAGCTGTCCATCATCAGCGCCAATGGCAATATTCTAGCAATTTGACGTATACGCAGACAGCATTTCCCGGTTATTCGCGTATATTGTAATTTGTCGCCGATCTGGAAGTAGGAGACCCTTTGCTGGTGCGCGCGAGCCCTCGAGCGTCTTTGTCCACGAGTCCCGCGTTGGATCCCCTGGGATTGCGATACGATCGAGGCTCGTTCTCTCGATAACTCCGCCGAGCACTGTCTCTTTGCAGTTTTTCTTTTACTTTGTTTTTTTGGAATGATTAAACGATGAAATTCACTCTCACCAAGATCTATTCCACACAATGGAAGGTATGGAAGGTTATTAATTAATAGATGAAAAAGATGCGTTAATAACCTGCTTTTTTTTCCTATACGTGAGATTGTTTTAGATAAGGCACTCGTCCCTCTTACGTAATAGAGCATTCGAAAGTAATCAGAAAACCTCCTGGGATAAAATAGAAAAGAAAAAAAACAAGAGCAGTCACTCAGCGACTTCATTTTATCGGCGCCGCTTCGCACTAACTGGTTTCCCAAATCCAATAATGATTTGAATGCCAGTGAGAGAGAGAGGGAGAGAGAAAGAGAACGTTTCCGAGCCCTGTCTTTTTCCGTTCCGCTCGTTTCATCGACGAGGCTTCACATTATTTCCACCGTGAATCGCAGTAATTTTATAAACACTTTGAAAATCTTGCGTCACTCGGTGGGCTTCGGCCCCGTGGTGCACCCCGAGATTGCTTGGCCATTTACGGCTTCGCCAGCTCCCGCCGCCTAACCGCTGGAAAATAATTAGAAAATCTCGCTCCCTTACCGCTCTCTTCCCTCTCTCTCTCTCTTCCATTTATGTATACAACGGGGTTGTATTCGTCGTAGCCGCGCGGCTTTACTTTATACAGAGTTTTCGAGTTTTACTCGAACGTTTTCGCGCTGCTCCTGCTGCTGCTGCAGTGTATCGCGAGAGTGTGCATATACACGTGAATTTTTGGTTTCGCTCATTCGTTGATAACTATAACGGAGATTAATAATTGAATAATGATGAAAATTGCGAATGCGACGCACGGTTAAATTATGATAAAATACTTTAATTAAATTAAATTGGATATTTATGTTTATCGTTGTATGGGAACGCGGCGACGCGCGAATTATTTTTACGGGATAATTAACGAAAATTAATTACGTTTAGAAAATTGTACACGAGGTTCGAATGATACGAGTAATGAGTAATTTAGCTTAATCTAGGAACCATGGCATACTTACATGGATGCATTATCGATGAAATGAAAAAAAGTCATTTGTTTCACATTTTAGTAACTACAGTCTAACCTACAAATACAAACATCAACACTTTCGGATTGTAAACAATGTAAAAATTTCCGTTCTAAATTCCTCTCTACAAAATTCACAGTTCTAAGTATTATCAATTAAAGTAACTTCAACACGTAACTTGTAACGCAATGGCAGATGAAGAAGCTGCAGCTCCGACCGAGGATAGGGATGCTCCTCAAGAAGAAGCGGTCGAGACTACAGAGTACGCACAAGGCGAGGGCGATAATGAAGCTATTAATGCGGAAACGACAACCTCGGCCAAAGCTTCCGTGGCTAAAAAGGCATCGAGTAAAGTTGTTGTGGTGAAAGCCCGCGCGAAGAAGAAGAAGAAAAAGGATAAATGCGAGGCAATATTTGACTGGGACTGCGAGGGCGCGGCTTTGTGGCGAATCTACATGCAAGCGTAAGCATCGCTTATCATTTAACGCATTAACAGGTATAAGTGAAATTCCAAAATTCTTTTGATGCGCACATTGTATCATTGACGCTTTGCAGACATGTCGAGGATACGAGAAAGCGCGCGGACGCGGAACGCGAGCAGTTCGGCGAGTTCAATTGCGTGTTTCAGAAGGCCGCGGATCTTCCACGATGGATCGATACCGGAGTCCCGGAACTCCCACCTGGCTACGAGCTCAACGCCTTCACTTTGCAGAAACAACAATTGGTCGATGGCCGTGTGAAGAAGGACAAAGTTTGGCAGAAAATGCAAGTTACGCGCACGGCAAGATGACTATTTGATTCTTAAACGAATATCACGCTGCGCTTACTTTCGGCGTGTGTAAATTAATTGGGCGAGTGTATTTACAGTGCGACGCGGCACCTAAAAGCTCGATCAGCGATTTCGCATGGCCCAAGGTTCATCCGTGTACGAAGCGCGATGTGGTCAAGGAGAGAAAGATTCTCGCCAGGAAGATGAAGATGAAGAAAAAGGGAGCCTTGCCGTGCGAAATCGAGGAGATCGATTCACCTGGTTAGCGAATAAACATTTAATGTATCAACGATGAATCGAGGCTCTGCTTTATTATCGAATTCTTGATATTAGATTCCAGTGACGATGAGAGACTGCAAGAATTGGCACATCTAAAAGAGCTTGGCCATGCGAGAATCCCGTTGACTTGTCCCAAGAAACCAAGAGTGCTTCTAGTCGATCGTTGCGTTGGCGAATATCCTGGCTTAGTCGACGGTGATTACGTATTTTTCGAATTCATGACGAAAAAGGGAAAAGATCGAAGTTTGGCAAATGTTTGCCTTCGAGGAATGACCGGGATGCATTTGCCGGAATTGCAACGAGAACGTAATAATACGTGGAAATTTTGCTTGTATCAAGCTCTCGTGGCATTGCTGGTGAAAACACAACTGAGGTACACGCGATGGAATTTTCCTGTCCATCGTTTATAAATAGTAAATTTATACGCGGCAATCTTTCGTAATTACATAGGTACAAATTCGCGTGGAGCGCGAACATCGATTACATTTATCAGCATGCCTGGATGCTCTTCATTCACATGGGCCACCTCGACGTCCTAAAAAATCAGATATTCGACGACCTCCTAGTGTACAATTACAAATACAGCGTGGAAGTGGAATTGGTTCAGGAGCTCGAGAACATTCCGCTGGATCCCTACATGTCTGTCAAATTCAACGAGACAACGTTGCGCAAGCAGCGACAGCTGTTACGGAAAGAGTTGACGCTGACCAAAGCAACCTTCGGGGTGGACAAAGTTAAGGACGAGTATCGTTTGCCGGTGCACAGGACCACGCGGAAGCTCGAGAAGTGGTTCGACGAATTGGAGATACGATTCACGAATTGCATCTTTCGTACCTCGAGATTTTCACTCGCTTTCTGGATGGATGGCTGCTTCTGGTACCTCTACAATCCCTATCGTTGCGACAAGTTTGGATTCTGGAACGATACGGGACACGCTTGCATCACGAAATTCTGCACGAGGGACTCGCTGAAAAGACATCTGATGGTTTTGGTACTGAGGGCTTATGCGTACGATGCGAACGTGAAACCCGAGGAGGAAGACAAACAGGCCGAGAAGATGAAAGATGTTTTTGACGATAAACTAAAAGAGGGCGGATTTTTCTCCGTTCAGATATACCATATCCTCTATCACTCTTGCCAGATTCACAATGTCAAGCTACTGCAGCGAGGTCCGAAGAAGCCGAAGATCCAATTCGTCCAGAAAAAAGAGAGCGACCCCTGTACAGCTGATCCGCATGCTCATTTGACCCCGAACCCGTGTAAAGATACTGCTGAAGAGGTAAGATTTCACTATATTATACACGGAAAAAGCCAAAAGATATCGATAATTAAATCGTAAAATAAATTCCCTTTCTTTCAGTTTAACGATAAGGTGGAAAAGCCAGTGTGGATCCAAGAGAAGCGGATCACCTGGAAAAAGTGTACGAAAGTGCAGAAGCCGGAGAAGGAAGGATGCGAGGACGAATGCGACGACAGAAATAAGTGGCACAGGTTCGAGGTGGTGAAGCCTCGTCGGCTGTACGTACTTTTCGGCGACATCCACATCACGGATCCGATATTCCCCGAGAAAAATCGCGGCAGACAAACCGGGGCCTGTTACGCCGTCTGCGCTGGCATGTCCCTCATCAATGCACCGGAATATTGGGCACCCGAAGTACTCGACGCCATCGTCGTTTGCGGCGACAAGTAAACTCTTCTCCCGTGATTCTTGTAAAATTAATTCAACGGCTCGTCGATAATAATCCAACCTCGCGAAACGTCCGTTTTCTTTTCAGATTCCACACCGAGAGATCGAACAAAATTAGCAAATCGTCGAGCTACTGCGACCCGACGGCCGACACCGACGACGACTGGGACACGCGTCCGTCCGATCATTTCAAAATCGGCGAGATGATATTCAACCTGATGAGCGTGCCGGTGATACGGGGCCGGCTCTACGGCAAGGGCACTCTGAATCTCTGGAGTTCCCTGGAACAGCTGTTCCAGCGTCACCGTTTCGCCATCCTGACGTGCGAGAGCGCGCGCCTCGGGCTCTTCAAGCACTGCGGCGCCTATTACATGTGCGACGTCCGCTCCTACGGTCCGCCGATCTTCGAGCGTGGCTACGGCTGCGCCTATCTCATCCGAGCCTCTTGCTTCGTCGACTTTGTCAGCAGCGCGGTTCTGGTGATAGGATCGCCCGAGTGCAGCGAATTCACCCTGAGACCGCTCGAGATCGTCAAGATAGTCGATGTGGGCGATCTGGACGAGTGCGGTAGGGTTAGGACGCCTTGCAAGGAGGATCAGAAGTGCGGCAAGACCGACCCGGCCTTCAAGATGGGCTGCTGTCCGTTGGAAGATGAGAGGAAGAAGGCCAAGAAGAAGGGCAGGAAATTGACGTTCGAAAAGGAAAAGGATGCCGACAGGATGACTTGCACGAATAAAGACAATTGATCGATTACGATGTATAATAATACAACAAGAAGAAAGCATATAATACAAATGTAATTTTATAAAAAAGACGAAATTCACAGACAGCAATTATTTGATCAAAACTATTCTTTTTGTTTTTTAATATCCTATATGGATCCTATATATATATCCAATTATTTCTTTATATTTTAAAATATTGAAAAAAACTCGATTTTTACGATTGTATTGCACATAAAACTATACTACCTTTTGCAAATCGAAGACACGCGCCCATCCCAACCGAGAGAAAATCGTGCATAAGCGGATTAACGCAGCGGAACAACCAGCCGAAGAATCGAGGCAATCCAAAGAGAAAGAAACATCCATTGTGGAGTCATTAAACGCTTGGCCCATCAGCTCTCTCTCCCTCTTCCTCGTGAGCGCGCAGGTATACAACTCGTTGTCATCGTCGCTGCCCTACACGTATATATATACATAAGCGCAGCGAGACGAGAGTAGCTCTCGAGAGGCAAAATTAGCGAAAGCCCCCGAACTCTCGCACCTCATTGAACCACAATGACTTCTGGCGGCAAATATAATCCACTTTGGCGATCCCGGGGACGTAACTCGCCAAGAGAGTGGACTCTATATATATATGAGCACACGGGGTCAAACTCGCTGCGATGCATAAAGCACAAAGTCTCTCTCTCTCTCTCTCTCTCTCTCTCTCTCGCTTGCGGAGAGCCGTTAAAGCCGGAAGCTCAAGCCTTCGGGGATTTATTATGTACTTAGCGTGCGAGAGAGAGAGAGAGAGAGAGAGAGAGAGAGAGACTTGCGGCGCTGCACACAGTTTCGCGCGTGGCACGGAAATTATGCCAAAGATCGCCAAAGGTACATAACTCCTGCGTGCGAGACCCCTTCGAATTTCCTTTGACTAAAGTTCCAGTGTAACTTGGCGGAGGTTAGGAGTTAAGGTGGGGAGCTTGGAATGAATAGTGTATAGGAGACGTAGACGCGCCGCTGGTCATTTTCCTGCAGAAGGGGTGGGGGAGAAACTTGGTGTGCAGGCGAGGTCCTCGGTTGAATTCGAAATCTTTGAAGGATTGGATGTCTGAGGCTGTTTTGGCTCGAGTATTTTGAAAAGGATGAATGAGAAGTGGGTTTTGGGCGTCGCTTGGCTTTGGAGGAGAAGAATGCTGTACGGGACTCAATATTGGGTGTAAAAAGGCCAATCGACAAATGGAAACGTATATCGAGGACAGTATTTGACTTGAATTTGAATGATAAACTGAAAATTAAATATTATTTGAACGAAATATGTTATATTGAAATAAATAAAGCATTATTATCGCGTACCTTGATCGAGGAATAAGGGATGAAATAATTGGCAAAAGCATATATGACTGTATTGTATGATTCATTCAATTTATTAAATACACCTTTTTTTGTTCGTTGAAACATATCTAAAAAGAGGAATCGTGCACTTTTGATTTTGATTTCGTCTTATGCGTCGTTTTTTTTTTCTTCGATAATTGTCCATCGGCGGAAATAAGAAAATCGCTATCACTCGGTAATCGCATACTCGTGCTATATTAACTTACTCGTTTTTTACACATTCAGCGGTCAATCGTATTTACAAAGTATATTTACAATCCTAACTCGTATTTACATCTTCATAAGCGAACTCGCATCGTTATAGGTTAATAATTGCACGTAGACAAAAAAAAATCATTTCGATTCGACGATACTATCGCGAATGCCATCACGGTCATAATTTCGTATGTCTGGGAGAGCAACTCGTAGGCCTTCACTTTAACGCGCACATTCCATCATCGTTATGCGCGACACAATTATCGATTATAAAACAAATGGCGTACAGTTTTGCAAAAAGGTAGAAAAAAAAACGGGCTTGTTTCGCTACTGTACGAACATGACCAATCATCGAATACAATAGATTTTCTTTTCCTGGTGCTCTCGCGATACTCGCTATATACAATTTAACAACTTTTTTACTTCTTCTATAAACAAGAGATCATAGGAAAGGAAAGAACCCAATCGCGGCCGCGCAATTTTACTTTCTCAAGTGCGTCATTCCTTTTGAGCTTGGATCAATAATAATTGATTTAAAAATTAATCTTTAATAGCTAACGAATTCAGTACTATAATGCGTTTTATTTACGCATCGCGTTCTAGAGAGAGGCGTCGCGTCGCTGAAATTAATACTGTACTTCGCTAGAGACATCGATTCCTTTCAAATTCGAACGCTTTGACATTTGATAAGATGATGGCGAGCGATCGGTGGCGCGCAATATACTTCGCTAAAACGGCCAAATTTTCATTCCAAATCTGGGGTACAGCTTTTAATTTGCGCGCTACTCCAGCCTGTTCATTCAATAAAAGGACCGAAATCCTCAAGAGTCCGCTCAAAGGAATCGTCGATTTTATAGCAGAGTTTCACAGCGCAACTCGCATACTCGCTCTCGTCTCGTCCGATAAAGATCGGCGCGAGGAAAAAGCTCGAACTAAGATCCCTTCCGTTACGCGCTTTCGGTCATCTAAAAGTTCGTTTGTCTAGGGGTCTGCATTGGAGGTGGACTACGCGACCTCGAGGTCCGAGCTGTCGGTGTCCTGATCCGTGTGCGGCTGTCGGCCGGTTGACAGATGCACCGCCTGGACTCGCATTGGATTGACGCTTACCGCGTCGTTGCAGGCGGCCGAGTTGTTGCGCGTACGCTGCTCCATTTGGAGCTTGCGCAGCCTCTCCTGCTCCTCGCGCTTCTGCTTGCGCCACTTTGCCCGCCTGTTCTTGAACCAGACCTGCCAACAACAAAGCGACATTTTCGTTTTTTATAAGGAGCTGCGGATAAAGAACGGTTAATTGTTATTTGTTTTTTTTTTAAACGAGAAGCTTCGATATATTCATCGTACAAATATTAAATGGATTAGTTATATTTACGATGGAACAATTGCATCAAACCTTTATACACGCATAGAAGACCAATATAGAAAAAAGATATAGAAAAAGAAGAGCAGGGCCAGAGCAAACATTTTTAAAATGGTAACCCACGTCCACATCTCATATATAGAAGAATGAATCGCTGTCACTGTCAGAACAAATTCGAAACTACAAGTACAGCTACGATACGTATAGGTACATACGTTCAGCACGATATATGCATGTATATATATATATGAATTCGGTCAGGCGAGAAAGCGTCGGCGCACCGTAGAGGTTCCGGGACTACATAATGGGAATATATATTCCAGTCGATTATTATGCCAAGGGGTGTGCAGTTACAGCGGCAGCAGCTCTCGGCTTTTGATTCACTCCCCGTGTTTCGAGCGGCTCAACGCGAGGAAATCGATTCGGACAGGCGTGAGCGAGAGAAAACGGATCACTTACAAATGCGCACCGCCTATGCCGCGGCCACGGCAACGGCAACGTTTCGACCCGCGGGTTTGTTTAAATTTACGCTTATTGCGCGATGCCCCGATCGCGTCCTGTTTGCTTTTTACCGCGCGAGGATGGACGTGCCCGTGTGTGTGTGTATGCGCGGAAAAACTTTTTTTTTTTCGAATGGGCGGCGTTTTTGTTTATTATGTCGGGTTTGACGGATGGAGCGTGCGACGTTGGTTCGGAAAGCAAGGTTTTTATTATATAATGGATCGTTCAAAGAGTATATTTGTTAGAATTTTATTGCGGACTGAGTGTCATTCTAACGTTTGTTCGTACGATTTTACGCGCATTCGTTAACTTATTTAGATGTAAAATTATTTCGGGCTCAGCGCACTTGATTCTCTTTCCGCGCGTTAAAATACAAGTAAATATACACAACGAATTCATTTGTAAAATGTGTACGGCAATGAAATAACAAAGCTTGTGTTATTATGCGTGAAATCGAATTTGTATTTGTGAACCAAATGCTTAATTATACCGATATACATAAATTTACAAGCTGATTCTTTTAGTTAGCTTACGTTTACTTATAGATATCGTTATTTTTATTGCACAATAATTGTAATTTCGATTGATTCTGCGTAAAACTTGGATCAAAATCTATATTTTAAATAGAAAGCAAGTAAATAGTTGAAACTTAGATAGATTAATAGAACATTAAAAGGAAATGCTCCTCGGAACTTTTCAACCGATTCGACAGTTTGATTTCCTAATATCCTGATATATTAGCATTTAACAGATTTTCAAATGCGATTCGTATAAATTTAATCCTTCGATTAACTTCGCAGATAGAAGAATCTTTTACACGAACAACAACATGCGTGCCAGAAACTATGTACAAGCACTTTATTGTCAAACAGTGGTTTATAATTCAACAATTCGTCCGTATACAGACTTGTAATACCACTTACATTTAAATATAACTATGTATAAACATGGCGTTCGATACTCCTTGGAATTACGGGGGAGGGGGCAATATCGTATAAATTCTAATGTTGAATAAACGTTTGTCGAAGCTCCCATATACACAGTGCAGAGATACATATATTTTCGAATCCGACAAACACAAACACGTGTAATACAGCATATAAAACCTGCACGGCAAGGCTGTTTGCCAACAAATCCACCTGACGCTAAAGCACACATATAGGCAATAACTTTTCCGACTAGCGAGCTTTCCCCGAAAAAACGCCGCTCCACTAGACCCGCAACAAACTGCACCGCCTTATCTCCATCCCTTGTAAACGGGCAACTTTTTTTTCTTTTTCTTTTCCTCTCTTCTGCGCCTCTCTCCACTCTTTCGCCTTATCTTTATTTCCCCTTTATTCCACAAACACGTCGTTCCGTATACCTCTCTCTTTCTCTCTAGCGAACCGCTTTTCTTCTGCTGTGTGCTGCAGCCTCTCGAAGTCGCGTCTTACTAATTCTCGGCAAACACACGAAACCCAGAGTGAGAGTGAGAGAGAGAGAGGGCAGGTGAATGAATGCCAGGTGTATGTTGTCTCAAAGGCCTTAAGGTGAGGTTCTCTTGCTCTCGAGGAAAAGGGGATTTTTTTTTCTCTCTCTCTCTCTCGTCGGTTTTTCCCTTTGCTCGTAACCGCACGTTTTTCGGCCCTATGCGTGTGTGCGTGTGTGCGTGCGTGTGTGTGTATAATATACGCATGGGTGGTCCGCGAGATTCTTCCCTCTTTTTTTTCTGCGGCTGTGAGAATCATCGTGTTGAAGTGCACGTAGGTATATATATACGTTAGGGAGAATCAAGACGTGTTCGCGCCAACGATTATCTAGATTTTGCAAGATGGGCGAACGGAAGATTTAGAGAAAGATGGAGAGCTTCGCTGGAGGCGTATAGGGGTATGAAAGAGATTTTTAATTTTATTAAAAGTCTCTTGTCGCACTTTATAGAGTTAATGTCGTTTTTATCAAGATAATGAAATGTATTCTCGGTAGTGGTCTTTAAAGAGTTTCTAGGAAATAGGAAGCCATTCAATCGATAAACACAATTTTCCTCGAATAATGAATCTCTTTGATCATCCTGGAATAACTGGAAAGTTACTTTTTAATTCTTTTAAACTGCAGTCAAAATATACCGTAAAACGACGAGTGCAGCGCACGCGAGACGCTTACACGTATTTATATAATATATTATAGCGCGTGCACAAATTTGCACAAAAGATCGGGGGCCCGTGTGCGGCGGCGCGGCATTATTTCAATCAACTTTCGATATCGGCCGCGTTATTTACAATTTGCCGCGCGCAATATACCGACGCGATGTAATCTACTGAATAATATAAAGCCCCAGGCGTAATCGGCTGGTTATACATGCAATTTGCACTGCAGACCGACCAAGAGTCTTTAGCCGATTGCCGCTGTTTATGCACAGCATCATCGCCAGCTATTTTCCATTGCCGCGATATATATCGATCCGATTCGAGTATAATGTAAATATATACTTCCGCCAACGTGTCGATCACTTTTAATAAACGATCTATCTAAATTTCAACTCTTACGGTTAATTTTTGAGTAAAGCATACAAAGAAAATTAAAAAAAAAAATAATGTAAATCGATTTTCGTGTAACTGTTTATCGACGAAGGGCCGCGCTCAAACTCACGCGCGCGGGCGGGCAGACCTCAATGTTTCTCGTGCAGTGCGTGTCCCTTGTGCACGAAAGCATAACCGAGAGAGAGAGAAAACAAGAGTCAATATTGAGGATAAAGCTTGTGCCAACACACAGAGTGCCATCCATAAGCACGACAAATTGCTTTTCGGATATATCTTCCTCGAAACTCGCTTAAAGTATCGAGTGTCGCGAGGCGCCAGGCCGATCCTGTATACCTCCGCGCGATCATCGTCGCACGCGTGCACACGCACAACAATTAATATACACAAGTCACATGCCCTGCATGTTTACCCTCGTCCCCATATACTATTTCATACGATTCACGATGGCTTATGTATAATAAAAAAAAAAAGCGAACAAAAGGTTGCGTGTCTCACCTCGATTCTCTCCTCCTTGAGGTCGACCTGAAGGGCCAACTGCTCCCGCAACAGGACATCCGGATAATGGGTCTTGTCGAAGGTGGCCTCGAGCTGCTCGAGCTGTTCCTCGGTGAATATCGTCCTGTGTCGGCGTTTTCGCTTGGCCATGGGGCCGACACCCGGACCACCGCTCGGACTCAGCTGATAGGGATGGCCCCCGTGATAGAAGGCCGGCTGGCCGTGGAGCGATACACCCGCCGCTGCCATAGCTGCTACGTAGCCGCCCGGATAGAGCCCTGGATACGCTGCCGCTGCAAACCCACAACATCCACCATTCTTATTAGCTTTTTCAACTTTTTTTTTTTCAGAGCGATGCGGGCCGAAATATGTGCAGTCGCATCAGAAGTGAAAATAGCTGCATTGTAAAATGGTCATTCCAGGATATTATACAGTTTCGGAGAAAATAATATAGTGTCCTCGATACATTGTATATGTTATGTAATACAAGAAGCTTCGAAAGAGTATAAAGTAAAAGACAAGGCGAGGCTCGCGCCCCCGCGCGAATTCCCAGGCGCCGCTAATAGCAGCCAAGGGTGCGCCGAGCGGCGCGCAAAGAAAAATATCGAGCGACAGAGAGACAGAGTAAGAGAGAGAGAGAGAGAGGGAGAGCGATAATGTATATAAAGCAGAGTCGCGTGGCGCAAGGGTACGGCGATCCCCGGGGACGTTTTACGAAAAATCTCGAGGCCGTATAAAAGCAGCTTAAGCGCCCGGGTTTTTCTCGCCGCAGCGGCGGCGGCTCTTATACGCCTCGCGCAGACCCATCCACCGAATATAAACTTACTGTGCACACATTTTTCTGCGCTACTTCCGTGCAGCTTTGTCGCCCTTTCTCTCTCTATCTCTCTCACTCGCTCCCCGAGGCTCGCGGAGCGCCGCGATACTACTTGGCCTCGGATTTCGCGCGCGTGCACGATCCCGTTCGAGCGTCACAAACGCGGATTCGAGATTTCCCTCTTTCACTCGTTCCTGTCCTACTTAGGTATTACGAATTTTTCTTTTCTTGACTTTATATATATATATACAGCTGCATACTCGTGAAGGGGAAATGTTGATAAATAATAGTTCACAAATGAGGAATGCATAAGAAGAGTCACGAGCTGTAATCAGGACTTTTTGGGTTGTTTGAAACTGGGTTATCGATTGATGCGAATGTTACGTCCATGCTTTTTCAAATTTTGCATAAATATATTTATAAGAATTATAAGAAATGTATATGTATCGATAAAAGGATTAAAATCATGCCGGACATAATTCAAACATTCGCGTCTATCACGCGCTTACGATTCCGCATCGATTCTGCGCCTCCCTCGGAAATCCTAAATCTCCCTTTCAGTCCCGCGGAATCGCGGCAAACCTCGGCGCTATTTTCCATCGACACCTTTCCATCTTCAGATTTCTCCCGCACCGATTCGCGCGAGGGTATAATAAAAATGCGGGCCCGTATATATAAGGAAAAGATTTTTTAGATACACTCGGCTGCATCTCGGCGCGGGAGAGCCTCGAAAATCTCCGGGGATTTTAGCCGAAGGATCCTTTCCTTTCTCTCTCTCTCTCTCTCTGTCTCTCTCTCTTTGCGGTCGGAGCAGAAGCCGAGGCATCCTCTTTTGGCGTTTCAAGCTGAGATGCCTTAGCGGCCGCGCGCTTCGCTGCGGAGCAAGTCGCGGCGCGGCGGTGTGCAGCTTAGACGGGGAATCAAGGAATTTCAACGCGGACGAGGCTTTGCTCCTTCTCGCCTATTAAGATTCACGCTTTTTTCTTTTACGGCTGATGCTGCCAACTCGGTGTTTTAAGAAGATTTGTCGGCGAGTGACGGCGAATCCTTTAGAGAATACAAATGAAGAGTTGGATTTTTTTTTTAAAGATAAATCTAATGATTTCATTAGATATCCTGCTTTATTGCATTTAGACAAATAAAGTATAAAATTTGAATTTGTAAACATAACTTTTGTGATTCAATAATTGACTGTATCTAAGAAATAACAAAATTTAGGGGAGCAAAACGACAGAGAAAAGTCTATTCTCAATTTATCATCAAATACATCTTTGTATTTGTATCTTGTTAAAAAAAAAAGAAAAAAATTATTAAAGTTGCACGAGATAATATTGTTGGGATGAAAGTTTTGATATTACGAGCGTACGTATACTTATACGACAAACAATTGTTACACATTCGAAATCGAAATCAAATGTCTGGTTTTCTTTACATTGTAATGCAGTGTCAAAATCTCTAAATATATATGTGCGCATTTTGATTCGATACAGATAAAATTACACCGAGTAATAAACGTTCTCTTATCGCAGCTTTCTTATCCGCAACACTTTGACGCATCGAGTACATCGGAGAACCGTCCAATCCTATTCTTCTTAACTTATATGTTACAGCAAACCTATACCCGAACAAATAATTACCGAAGACCTTTCCTAACCTCAACATTCGATATACGCACATGCTTCACTGTTCCATTCAACGACATAAACACGCGACATCGAAACGAATCACCTCGGCCACCAAAGGCAAACCTGCATGTACATTGACCGCGAAAGAATGGACATCGAACTCACCGAGAAAGTCAGCGGACGTGAAGGCGAGATGATGGAGCTGCTGCTGCAGGGGATGCACCGCGGCAGCGGCCGCGGCCGCGGCGGCGGCGCTCCTGGCATTGGCCGCGACTCCAGCAGCTCCGCCAGGCCCGGCGCCCTCCTGCATGGCAGCCAAACTGGCGGCGGCAGCTGCGGCGGCCGCGGCGGCCGCGTGTCCCGGCACGTTGCCCATCGGCCTCGGCGCCAAGATGCTGTCTATCGTGAAGAGGGAGGCGGCACCGCCTGACGAGCCCGTGCTGCTCGCTGCCGTCCTGATGCCCTGGCTCAGGGTCTGCCTGTGGTGTTGCTGGTGGTGGTGTCGGTGCTGCTGGATCGTGGGCTCGGGCGAGGCGCGCGAGTAGATCAGCCGCGTCGTCTGTTGTCCGTAGCTCGACTCCTGGCCGAGATGACGGGACTGCTGTTGCTGCTGCTGCTGCTGCTGCTGCTGCTGCTGCTGCTGCTGTTGATGCTGATGGTGATGGTGTTGGAGGGGCGACGGGGACTCGGTCATCGGCGAGCGCGACGAGTCGCCGCTGTAGCCGCTCTCCACCATCGTCCTCGTAGCTCCGCGCGCCAGCCTCGACAGCTGACTCGCGCGCTTACTTCCCTATACGTAGAGGTGGCTATAATCGGGCTGAGCAGTGCAGCGATTAGTCTACGATCTTCGTTTCCGGATGCCTCGAGCCTCGAGATAACATAGTCGTAGCACTTTGTCGCGATGATCACTGAGGACCGTACGGGGGAGAAGAGTCGACGCGGCCGCGAACCCTGCCTGCACTTAACCGCGATCCAAGTGTCGCCACTCGACTTATCAGGCGATTTATCAAGCGGGAGGGAAAGCGCACACGGTACAGGGCGGTGGTGCGTCCACGAGTGCAGTCGGGATCTGTCTGCGTGCGCGAGCGTAGGTGGCTGGTGAAAGAGAGAGATGGGGAGCGACCGGCGCGACGCAAGGGACTGGCGCTCGTTTGTACCGTGGACGCGGCGCGCCAGAGCATCACCCCGGTGAGAGGTGGTGAGAGCGTCTGCGACGAGCGCCGGACCTGCCCCGAATCTCTCTATCCCTCTGCAGCGGCGGTTCGCTCTTGTGCACCGCTACACGAGTGTTTCGCTGCGATCCTAGCCCCCGAGAATGAGCGAGAGAGAGATGGTTGAGGGGTGGGCGTGGCGTATAAGCCCCGAGAGAGAGCGAGAGAGCGATACGTCGACGCCTACCCTCTGCTGCTCTCGCGAGCTTGCACCGTACACCGATTCCTTCGTATTTTTGTTTTTTTTTTTTTTTTCCTCACCGAGGGTAATGCGGTGCCTTGCAGTCTTTTTCATTGTTGCTGCTGCTGCTGCTGCTCTTGCTGGGTCTTTAGTTATTCTATTTTTTTTTTTTAGAGAATTTTATACGGATTATGATGATTTTATTTGCAGAGTGAGATGAGCGTTGAATTTTCGGATTTAATATTTGGTTTGGGTTACACTTTAGAAGGGATTTTTAGTATCGGGTGCAATTTAATATTGCATAGAGAATGCCTGCCAGTTTGTAAGATTGATATCTATTGCATGAAAAAATTGCATTCGATTCGAAGCAATTTACTTTATTATTTTTACGTTATAATGTTTTGTATAAATCGCTTCCGAGAATATTTCGTAATTCTATATTCGACATCGGAATACTTATATAAATGCCATTCCATTTCCTCATTATTATTCAACATTATTTATGCCTTTTTCTCAAGCGTCAACCGCAATAGAATATTGTACAATCTAAAGAGAAAAAAATGCCGATGCAGCTAGCTCAAAATCCTCATCCTAATAAATCACAGCTACAGTAGCGGGTATTAAAAATAGCTGCTTAGCCAATCATTAGCATTAATACGAACTGACAAAAAGAAACCCTCGTTCGCTATTGCATACAATGCAGACGGCAGTAAGACGTGGACAAGCAGATCACGCAAGCTCTCCCCTCAAACCGCTCAATTATAAAAAAAGAAAACACACACACAGGCCCAGAGTAGCGCATAAGCGCATAATAAAAACGCTGCAATACACGTATCGCGAGACGTGGCAAGTATACACACAGAACGCGCGCATCTCGGCCAACATCCGTGAGTCGCTACATAGGCGTGGCAGTTTGCTCTCCCGTCCTATACAGGCTCCGCCCACTCGGCAGGATATCTCTCCCTCTCTTTCCCTGCGTGTCCCTCGCGCTCGCTCTCTTTGCAACGGAGCAGCTCCTCTCCTCGCCGCGACGTGTCACAACACTATACATGTATAGCGACCCGAGAGAGCGAATATCTATTTATTGCCGAATCCGATGGCCCCGGCGCGCAGTTCCGATGATGAAAAATGTCAGTGCCTATATGTATATATAGATATAGATATACTGCGTGCAGATTGCAGCCTCGTATGTATACTCGCGCACGAGAGATCCGAGAGATTCGCCGTTATGCGTACCTGTATATCGAGGCTGATGTGGAATATCGTTCGCGGATCGATTAACTTACATCCAAGAACGAAAGCCGCGCGGCTGGCGTGTGTTTAAAAAGCACGCGAGGCTATAATCGATCGCGTGGCCCGACGAGCTTCCGAGGATTTAGGTTATGCGCGATATCCAGCAATTATTCTTCAAATATATTCAGTGGGTATTATATTTTGTAATTTCATCGTTTGCAGAGCTCTTGATTTTCTACGTACCGTATCGATGCCGTTATGCAACTGCGAATGAAAATTCCATCTGGGTGTGTGCACGATGGGAACTGATCGACTATCTGCAAAGTTTAATTTTATGAATCGACAAATCGTGTGTATGTATGTGCACGATGATTGGTGTTACGACTGACTTTTCTAGTTAAACTATAATTATTGATCGTATCTATGAGATATTCCAATATTATAGTTTTGATAAAATATAGGTCTAATTTTGTATCAATTCTTTCTAATACATTTATTACTATTATGCAAATAATCTTTAGAAGATTCAATTAATTTCCTTTCCGTTTTATATACCTTCGGGAGTTCCACAAGGTTCTCATCTAGGGTCGATTTTTTTCGTAGCATTTATAAATGATATTATTTTAAATTTAAAAAATTGTAATTGATACATTATAAACAACCATAATATATTGAAAGGGTATAGAAAATGTGTAAAGGACTTGAGTGTTATATTTGATAGAAAATTTACTTTTAGGGATCATATTGATATGGCCATTTCGTAAGCATTTAGTTCGTTAGGATTTCTAAATAGATATAATGAGACATTTAAAAATATTTTGTCACTGTAAACTTTATTCAATAGCCTAATCTTACCTACATTGTTATATGGATCTGTAAATTGGACTCCGTAACAGAATTATTTAATACAAAAATTATTGAGGCTGTACAACATCACTTTTTAAGATTGTTATAGTATTTAGATCTGATACTCCTATGGACAAGTTTGATTTTAGTATAATATCTAATATATATAACATTCACACGGTCAAATCTAAACATAATTTGATTGACATTATATTTATGTATAATTTCTTAACCGAGCCAGATAAACATCCAGCAGTGTCTAGATTATTTGAGTTACAGAGCTGTAATTATGCAGTGAGACATAAATTCGAAAGAACTTGGGTATAAACAAACTAGTGCGTTTAATTCGACGGTATTTAGATTAAAAAGCAGGGTATGGAAACAATTTAACGTAACTGTAGAAAATTTTAGTAGAATAGGTCTATTAAGGATTATGCGAAACCATTGGTTCTGAAAGAATACGTATATAAATAATCAAGTACCTTGCGAACTGTTGTAAGGGGTCATGTACCCGTTGATACAAATAAAATAAAAATGAAACAAATCATAAAACTTGTAAAAAAAAAAAAAGATAAATATTCGCTTTCTTCCCCGAAACTATTATCTACGCATGACTCGTACAGCAATAACACTTATACATATACGGCGAACTGGCGCACATACATACCCACTCCAAACGCAGTTTCGCGCTCAACGAAGCATTCCTCTTTATTACGTGTGTATACCTACACGCGTGTCTTCTCGTCGCATTCTGCGAAACAATCGCATGCAGCAGCAGTAGCAGCGAGAAAGCCTCGGCGCAAAATAATATGCGCGTGCACGCGAGCGAGTGAAAGCTCGCTGCACACATCAATTTCGCCCCGCGTACCGTATAACAGAGCCCAGACCTGGTGGGAGGGAGGGGGGGAAGCATATGTATACGAGAGGGGATGGAGGAGCGGTATCGCGTGGGCGTAGCGCGAGGATGCGCCCGCAGTATCGCACTGTGCAGGTATATAAGCGAGTGGGGAGGCTGAGAGGGAAGAGAGGCGACGACGAGACGAGGATAATCGGGAGGGGAGTATATATACTCGATCGCGCATTACGCGTCTTTGGGCCGAGAGCCGTGATTGGACGCGCCGCGACTATCCCCCCCGACGGCCGATGAGGCTTTGAGGATACGCGTTCGTAGCGTAAGATATGTATGATAACGAAGCTCTATCGTGCTTATTGTGCGTATACGGGTGTAGAGGTGCTCATGGCTGAAAATTAATTAAGCTCTAATTGTGGTGTGCTTTTTATATGCGAGAACTTAGCGAGCTAATCTTGTTTCTTCCCTTTGGTGAAGCGCGATGATAAAAGTTTGATTGTGGATTGGATGTATGTCTGTGACCTCGATGGTAGATGAAGAGCTATGTAGCAAATAATTTTAGCGGGATAGCTCCTGGCGATTAACGATATACATTGTTAAGCTTGTGTTTCGGTGGAATTTTAGCATGGGGAAACGAGAGACTCTCCAATTATAGTATCTGAATTAGATAAAAATAAAACTAAAATCATGATTTGGCGGGATAACAGACATGCGAGGATATACAAGTTTGTATCCATTTGGTGTAATATATGTAAATTGATTTGAACATTTTCGTGTTATGTGTACATCGGAAATCGAAAATTTTGAAGCTTATAGGCATAATAAGGTTGCTAATATATCCTTAATAAAAATAATAATATAATTATATTCGCATAAAACTTTTCTCGAGGCATTCATAAACAATAATGATATAATAACTCATATGTTTACTCGCAGACAAAAAGATTTTCGATCTCTCTATTTGTGCACGGAAGATTATACAAGCGCGATTTGAATTATGGTTCACTATTTTTTTTAACCGCGCAAACTTTCAATATTTTCTTTATTTAACAACGTTGAAACTTATAGTGTCTCACAGCTCTCCAGATGTCGAATATATAAAATACCATTTGTTTGTTTTCTCGTAATTTCCGATGAAGAGAGAGAGAGAGAAAAAAGCAGGTAATACACGAAAGATAAATACGTCGGTATTTGCGGATAAAATAAAAAGGCCGGCATCTCTAAATTCGTTCTAAAGTGCATTACACTCGGGTTCTAAGTGCATTATCGCAGCCAGACAATGCGCGCACGCACGAGTCGATTCAAGTCCAGCCTCCCGAGGACTTTTTCGCGTATATAAACGCAGCTAAACCTAAGTCCACAAAGTTTCTCTTTCGTCGAGCCGCTCTCTCTCTCTCTCTCTCTCTCTCTCTCTCTCTCAAGAAAGAATACAAAAAAGAAGAGAGTGGCCCAACAGAACGAAGAGGAAGACCGCGAGCAAACAGCGTCGAGTCGAAAAAAAAAAAAAAAAACGATGTTGCATTATAACAAATCCCATGCGAAATTCGTTCATCCCCGTCATGGCCGATCAGCCACGATCTCCGGTGCAAAAGCTGCTACACACTCGCGGCGTTCCAATTATTCAAATGCCTCCGCGCGCCTATATAGCCCAGCTAATAATATAAAACCGTTGTAATGCGCATTAGGCGTGTATGTAGCGGGGACAGCTATACGCTTTTTTTGTTTGTTCTTTTCGGCCGGGTCCGCGCGCGTCTTTGTGTCGCTCGAACGGCCAACCGAAATCGAGAAGGGGATGTACTGTACAAGAGGATGGCCGAGGGGAGAGAGAGGCACG
The DNA here is from genome assembly GCA_900490025.1 of Megastigmus dorsalis. Taxonomy (NCBI): domain Eukaryota; kingdom Metazoa; phylum Arthropoda; class Insecta; order Hymenoptera; family Megastigmidae; genus Megastigmus; species Megastigmus dorsalis. Next base: position 81,316 of record UELU01139335.1, on the reverse strand, counting down.
TACATTATGGCGCGCCGTACCGATGGCTATATATATGCATGTATATACATATATATATGGTTTATGTACGGGAGTTTACTCTTACTTAGAGTGAGGCGTCGCCGGCGAAAGCAGCCCCGAGGCTAACCCCTCGAATCGGCTCTCTATATATATATATATATATATCCATCTGTGTGTGCTTTCTTAGCTCCGGAAGTGTCGATCACTCCTTTCTCTCTCTCTCTCTCTTTATCCCTCTCTCCATCCCTCCGTAGCGACCCTTTATCTCGTTCCGTTGATGGCACACGCCTATTTTCTCTCTCTGCTTATATGCCGCGACTGCTTACCTGCTTAAAAGCTCGTGAAATCTATATACGCTTATCGCACGCCACGGTGCATTTGTAAGAAAAATACAATGTTTTTCGTATATAAGGAAGGTCCATATACTATTTCGACTCTTTCAGTCGAATTTCCTAATAAATTATTTTAATAATAAATGTAATCGCAACAAGCAATCATGGCTGCATCAACGTATACTTTCCCGTTCGTCAGAGCATACAATGTAAATCTGAATATTACACGAGTCCTAAGCCACTAAAGAGCTTCGATAAATGATGCGCTTAATTTTTTTAGACACGCACAGCTTATATAATTTATTCTCCCGCCGCAGCGAAATAACACGCGGCCAACGCAGATCGAATATATCCGTCTCGCTCGTTTTATTACATTGTTGCACCCTCCGCATATCCTCTATGTGCAACACGAGAGCATTAATATTATCACGGCACAAACGCGCCTCTCTTTTCTCCTTCCGATTTAGCCTCGGTACACACGCGCCTATATCGCAACGTACATAATATAGTGTACTGCACGCGAGGCCATCAGCGATGATGTACATTATATACCAGAGGCAGACAGAGAGAGGCTCTATTCCAATGCACGCGCGGATCAGCTGCTGGCAGCTCCTTAATCCTAATCCGTGTATAGTTGATCGCGCGCTCGATCCGCAGAACCAGTTGCTCATGTACGCTCCGTGTGTATGTACCTCGTCCCCTGTGCGCAACATTATACGTGCACCTCTGCGTCTCAATGGCTCGGCAGCTCTATCCTGCGCTCTCTGTACCTTCATCTTTTTTTCTCCCTCTCTCTCGTTCACACACACACACACACACACACAGGCTCTCTTACTCTGTTTTAGTCGCGAGCACTTGAATAACGGTATACATATATATGGCTCTTTTGTCGCGTAATGCGCGCGCGAAAACGTATACAGATGGCTTTGATCATTATGGGGTGTTTATTATAAGGTATGTGTATTTAGGGAGCGCGGCTGCGGCGACGGCGGCAACGGCCCATCAATACCTAATGAGGATTATTTAAGCCCGGTAAGCGCGTCGCGCGGGACCGGAGCCCCCAAATTGTTGATTAAACAATGGATTATTATTGAGCGACGATATGTTGATCTTCGATTTAATGTGTGTGCGTGTGTGTGTGTGTGTTGTGGCGGGGCGTAAAACGAAAATCTTTTGTTTGATCGCGCTCGGACAAAACAATGACGGCATCCGCGATGATTATATACATATGATCGCGGCGCGCATAAAAGCCTTTACAATATTATAATGATTCGTAAAGCGGACGTATAGCGACAAAGACCGAGTTGTGCCAGACTGCAAGTTACGTAAAATTATTATGTCGCGAGTGCGTTTATTATTATTGTATTTTGATCAATGAGCTAGAAAAATTCATATAACGCGCGATAATCATTGGAAAACTGGTGTACCGTTATACATGCATTATTAAAACCGTTGATTTATGCGAGAAGTGCGTGTAATGTTTGTGGTTCCATTGGGCGGTGAAACCGTTTGTAAAGTTTTGGTGATTGTTGGGTATATGAATGAGGAAAAACTTGATTGTGGCATGAACAATTGCTTGCATGTATATATATTGTAAATATATTAACCCGTTAAGACCGAGGGTATGAAATCATTGAGTATATAATCGTTCCAAAACTCGTGTACAATTATTTATTATTTTTCGTTAAAAATCAAGGGGATACTCCCATCTGATCCTTGACGTATTGTCAAAAATTAAAAAAATACTGAAGTGTATGTATGTATTTGTGACGCATGCGTCGATGTAATAGATAACTAAAAGCTGAAATTAATTTTATTATTTTTACAGTATTAGAAGATTATGGCATAGCCTTTATTATATGATTTAAACGAAACTAAACAATAACAGATAACTAAACATTATGAATAAATTATGCACAGGATCTGATTTCAGCTATTACATGCTTCTCGCCTATTTTGCGTATAATAAACTATTAGTTAATCGTGCACAATGCATTATTAGTTTCACCAAGCATGCATATTTTATAACTATATTTTACAAATAATTTTATTGATCGAGCCACTATACAGTATTATCCGCGTGCGATTCAACAGTCATGGAAGAAAAAGTATATAAGCTATATATACATCGCAACGAAATCCCATAAAACACACGGAAAGTGCAACGACGGCGCATCAGCCAGTGTCCCTTATAGAATCAAACTGCATTATATGTATATCTCCTGATAAAGCAATGGAAATAAAGGCGTGGCATAGGTCCGCGCTCATCGCAACAGCAGCAGCAGCAGCAGCGGCACACGTCGCCCGCATTTATGTATCTCACACGCACACAACCATTGCGCTCATACGCACTTAAACACACGCGCGACTACGACGCTGTACTATTACGTGAGCTCGCCTATCCGGATCTGGATTATCCGAGCGTGGCGCGGGATTAGCGAGCCATTTTCCTGTACACACACATGCACACGCAGCCCGTACATGTATAGGATATATATATTACAAAGCCAGGAGAGAGAGAGAGAGAGAGAGAGCGGCAGAGCGTTGGATTTAGCGAGCTGTGTTTGCGCTTGCTTCTGCATCTGTACACATCATGTATATATATACACATAGTGCGTAAGCCCGGCTGTCTACCTCAATGGGCGGCGAGGTCGTACGTATTGCTGAAAATTTGCAGTTACTTTGCGGGATTTGCGTATATATATATATACGCGTACGTTTCCATGCGGCTCACACGTGAGATACTGCCATCGTATGTGCGTTTTTACAGGGAAGGGGTAGTTTGCAACGCTTTGCAACAACCTTATATATGTATATATACGTATTTGTGCCGGGTATAAATATATATATAGAAGAGTTGAAGCAATTAAAGACGATATTTTGCGTGTAATCTAAGGACATACGTCTGACCGAATCTTACACTCTTCTACTGCAGTGCATATAACAAGCGTACCTATATATATAACTTTTTCGCTTTCCAGTCTTATGAGACGCCTTCATCCGTCATCGAAGTGTTAAAGTATATTTTAGTAAGATGTGAAACGAGGATGTCGAGGAAAATATGTTCGGTATCGTTGAAACATTTGAATTTCTAAATACGACTACAAATTTATTCAGCCAGACCAATTATCCACAATATGATCATCGCCCGGACCAATAAATTTGCTGCAAGTCAAGGTTTTCATCCACATCCACACGCGTTCCATCATCCGTCATAAAATCAAAATGGAAATCACCCTCATCGCTCAGTCACACGGGCATCGCGCAACATCGCCGTTATACATGTATATTATACAGCATCGCAGCCCCGACAACACGGGATCAAACTTTCTGAAATCGTAATCGAAATTATCAGTATATATATGCGTCTGCAGCAATACGCATCGTGCATATCTTTCTCTCTCTCTCTCTCTCTCTATAACCTCATCCCGTATACGCGCGTATGCAATTTATTGACTGGGGCCGACCATTGATTACTCAATTATTATCGCGGCAAAGTCCGTTGCAATGCGTAAATTTTTTTTTTCCGCGTGCGAAGGGTCAGCGCGTAGCGGCAAAAAATCGTAAAAAAACATTGGCCAAACGGTGGCTTCGTTAATTTTTCATTATACTTATTGATTATTTGCGGCAAATGCTTTAAAAACAATCGGTATTGAATGATGCGACTGTATCCAGTGATTTTTCCGCGTCCTTCGATGACTCATTAGCAGAGTCTGTAAAAAAACATGTTTTTTTTTTAATTGAAAAGTGGGTCTGCTCGATTTGTATTGTTTAAAATGGTATTGTTGAAATAATCAGAAACTTTTGTGCACTTACTATAGTATTAAGTATTTGTATTATCTTTGCATACACACTGATTTATCCTGCTTATACGTTATTTATCATAGAAAACATCCTGTCAATACGAATCTTACACAATCGTGTAAATTATACATAATCGGGACGAATAATCAAATTGAAATATATGCCAAATCGAAAGATTATTTCATTTTGTAATTGAAATATAAATGGACCGAAATTTGATCTCCCCGATGCAGACGTCGAATTGCGCTCGATCCAAAAAAATTTATAGAGATGTAAATGGGTTTTATTCAAAGCCCTGCACACACACGGGCTTATACACTACTCTGCTCGCGTATAAAAATATAAAATAATAAAGCCTACTGTTTGCATTTGACGCAAAAATACTAAATAAATCGAAACCTTTTTCGCGTCGAACAGACAGAAGGAGAGCGAGACAGAGACGAAACGCGAGCAAAAAAAAAAAGAAATAAAGGCCAGCGAGTGAGAGAGAGAGAGAGAGAGAAACGCGACCCTGGCATATCGTACGCATCGTTCGAGCCGATATATTCGTGGCTTGTGTCAATTAATTTTCCATAATTGGACGGGGGAAGCAAAGCGGCGCGTCGCAGCGGCCACTTCGGCTCTGTGTTGGGCTCTCTCTCTCTCTCTCTCTCTCTCACTCTTTCTCTCTCGGCGCGCACATACTGTTTTCGAACTGGAAACCAATTAACGATGGGCTTTTTTCGACATACAGACGGAACCACGCTTTCCTATATAGAAATCAAATATGGAGAGCTGAACGCGACCTTTTTTTCTCCTCGCTCGCACGGACGAATCAAACGAAAAATTTGTGTGTGCGTGTGTGTGTATATGTATATAAAAAAGCGGGAAGGGTGACAATTTACTATACCTCCCGCGAATAGATATAACCGTTTTTTTCCCATTGTTTAGGTTTATTTACGTCGGCGTGTGCATGTACTGGGCACGCTTTGTTAATCGAAATATAAAGCGAGAAAATTCCGAGCGATGGTTTTATGGAGTTTCGGAAAATGTTTTAAACTATATATATTAAGTTGTTGATTGACGCGACTGCAGTGCAGCACAGGTCGCAGCGAATATAATTGGAACTTTTATCATCGGTGAGTCGCTATGTACAAATGGAGATTTCACCCGAATCGTTCCTTTTAAGTGTAAAATCACGTTTCTACGGTAAAAAATTTTTAATCTTATTTATTGAATTTTTATATCGTAGATTTGATATGGCGCGATCTGGATTTCTATCCGGACTTTTTACATCTCTATAGGCGACGGAAATGAATTTCGCATTGGTATATATTTTCCAATCTACGCTCTTCCTGCCTTCGTTCTCTGTAATTTAAAATTAGGAAATTGATTCGATGTAAAAGGAAATGATAAATTGATTGTTAAATAGAATTCACGCGCGAGAATTCAAATTGCATAAACAATCATTATCGCGGCAGCAGTTACGCAAATAATGTGAGCTTCGGAATATTCATTTTCATCCTGTAACATTTATAAAACAAACAGTATAACCAATTGCCACATTGGCAGGGCAATTAAAAGATTATCGTCGAACCATGTAATTACAAATCATTCAATATTTCAACGATAAAAATATTTACTTTAAAGCATGACAATCGGAATCGAATCATGTTTCTTTCTCCAACTAAACGCGAAATCGATTTACGATTAATAGCGGTGTATAAAGACCACTTCTCCCCCCGTATATATCCGTTACCTCGTACAAAAGCGTCTAAGCTCTCAACCAAAACAGCTTTCTCCTACGTACCACAGGCATTCGAAAAGTATAGACGAGAGAAAATCACGCGGAAACGGGCTCGCAAGCCAAACAACACGAAAAAAAGTATATATATGTATAGGTATGCGTGTGTGTGTGTGTGTGTGTGTCCGCGTGCGCTAGAGGCAGGTTCCTTCAAATTTTCGCAGCGTCGGCTTCTTTCTGCTCGTATACTCAGCCGGAATTCGTGCGAGATGAGCTGATTCCATCTCGACATTATGCGATAGCCAAGGATTTTCCGAGTTGTTTTCTCATCTTTTGCATGGCAACTGCTGAATTACTTGACGCTGCGCTTTGTTAGGAAATGCTTTTGAGAATGTCTCGAATATACATTTTATTGAAAAGATTTAATTCGAAATAAATATGGTTCGATTCTCAACAAAGAAACTGTATTTAACGAGTCCGCAGCTTT